>CM077165.1:148916389-149123185 GCA_039583875.1 Platanthera guangdongensis
GCTGCCAGGCTCCACCAGCTGGCAGGTAGGTTGACCTCTGTGGAGGTCAGTACTCTTTGCTCCGAGATGGTTCCGTGCCAGGCTCCCACTAGCTGGCAGGCAGGTGTGACCTCTCGTGGAGGTCAGGTACCTTTGGCTCCGAGATGGTTCCGCCTGCCAGGCTCCCACTAGCTGGCAGGGCAGGTTGACCTCTCGTGGAGGTCAGGTACCCTTTGCTACGAAGATGTTCCGCTGCCAGGCTCCCACTAGCTGGCAGGCAGGTTGACCTCTCGTGGAGGTCAGGTACCCTTTGGTTCCTGCCAGGCTCTCGCCACTCGATTTTGTGGGGGATAGGTTTTGAGTTGAGATCTTCATCGGCAACCCGAGCTCGGCTCGGCCCAGGTAGACCGCTGCGCAGGCTCCCATCTAGCTGGCAGGTCCGAAGGCTCGCCTGGGGGGGATAAGTTTTGGTTAAGATCTTCATCGGCACCCCGAGCTCGGCTCGGTCCCAGGTAGACCCGCTGCGCAGGCTCCCATCTAGCTGGCAGGTCCGAAGGCTCGCCTGTGGGGGATAGGTTTTGAGTTGAGATATTCATCGGCAACCCGAGCTCGGCCGCCCCAGGTAGACCCGCTGCGCAGGCTCCATCTAGCTGGCAGGTCCGAAGGCTCGCGCTGTGGGGGATAAGTTTTGGTTTAAGATCTTCATCGGCACCCCGAGCTCGGCTCGGTCCCAGGTAGACCCGCTGCGCAGGCTCCCATCTAGCTGGCAGGTCGAAGGCTCGCCTGTGGGGGATAAGTTTTGGTTTAAGATCTTCATCGGCACCCCGAGCTCGGCTCGGTCCCAGGTAGACCCGCTGCCAGGCTCCCACTAGCTGGCAGGGCAGGTTGACCTCCCGTGGAGGTCAGTACCCTTTGCTCCGAGATGGCTCCGCTGCCAGGCTCCCACTAGCTGGCAGGGCAGGTTGACCTCTCGTGAGGTCAGGTACCCTTTGCTCCGAGATGGTTCCGCTGTCAGGCTCCCACTAGCTGGCAGGGCAGTTGACCTCTCGTGGAGGTCAGGTACCCTTTGCTCCGAGATGGTTCCGCTGCCAGGCTCCCACTAGCTGGCAGGGCAGGTTGACCTCTCGTGGAGGTCAGGTACTCTTAGCTCCGAGATGGATCCCGCTGTCAGGCTCTCACCTAGCTGGCAGGGCAGGGTGATCTCTCGTGGAAGTCAAGTCTCACCCCCGAGAGATCTCCTCAGCCGGCTCCCACTAGCTGGTTGGGCGAATGTGCCTCAGGGAGAGTAAGCCCCACCCCCGAGAGGATCTCCTCAGCCAGGCCCACTAGCTGGTTGGGTCGAATGTGCCTCGGGGAGATCAAGTCCCCACCCCGAGAGGATCTCCTCAGCCAGGCTCCCACTAGCTGGTTGGGTCGAAGTGCCTCGGGAGAGTAAGTCCCACCCCCGAGAGGATCTCCTCAGCCAGGGCTCCCACTAGCTGGTTGGGTCGAATGTGCCTCGGGGAGAGTAAGTCCCACCCCCGAGAGGATCTCCTCAGCCAGGCTCCCACTAGTTGGTTGGGTCGAATGTGCCTCAGGGAGATCAAGTTCCAACCCCGAGAGGATCTCCTCAGCCAGGCTCCCATTAGCTTGGTTGGGTCGAATGTGCCTCGGGGGGAGTAAAAGCCCCTTTGCTCCGATGAGAATCCCGCTGCCAGGCTCTCACTAGCTGGCAGGGCTGGTGGTACCCCTCGTGGAGGCTAAGTATTTTTTACCTGGAGGGGGTCTCGTCACCCAGGCTCCCATAGCTGGCGCGGCAGGTTGACCCCCTGGAGAGGCGCGCAAGGGAATTGCACTCAGCGAATACGTTGGGTTGGACATTTCTTTCCGAGTTTGTGCCAACCCGAAAAGAGGCGGGGATTGTGTACAAACCCCGATTCGCCCCTGCTCCTTCTAGCCTGGCGGCATGTGGGGCGAGACCCGGCCGGGGGCCGGGGTCTCGCCCCTGCTCCTTCTATCCTGGCGGTTCTGGTGGGGCGAGACCGGCGGGGGCCGGGGTCTCGCCCCTGCTCCTCTAGCCTGGCGGCCTGGTGGGGCGAGACCGGCCGGGGCTGGGGTCTCGCCCCTGCTCCTTCTAGCCTGGCGGCCTGGTGGGCGAGACCGGCGGGGGCCGGGGTCTCGCCCTGCTCCTTCTATCCTGGCGGCCTGGTGGGGCGAGACCGGCCGGGGGCCGGGGGTCTCGCCCCTGCTCCTTCTAGCCTGGCGGCCTGGTGGGCGAGACCGGCCGGGGGCCGGGGTCTCGCCCCTGCTCCTTCTAGCCTGGCGGCCTGGTGGGGCGAGACCGGCCGGGGGCCGGGGTCTCGCCCCTGCTCCTTCTAGCCTGGCGGCCTGGTGGGGCGAGACCGGCCGGGGGCCGGGGTCTCGCCCCTGCTCCTTCTGCCTGGCGGCCTGGTGGGCGAGACCGGCCGGGGGCCGGGGTCTCGCCCCTGCCCTTCTATCCTGGCGGCCTGGTGGGGCGAGACGGCCGGGGCCGGGGTCTCGCCCCTGCTCCTTCTAGCCTGGCGGCCTGGTGGGGCGAGACCGGCCGGGGCCGGGGTCTCGCCCCTGCTCCTTCTAGCCTGGCGGCCTGGTGGGGCGAGACGGCCGGGGGCCGGGGTCTCGCCCCTGCTCCTTCTAGCTGGCGCCTGGTGGGGCGAGACCGGCCGGGGGCGGGGTCTCGCCCCTGCTCCTTCTAGCCTGGCGGCCTGGTGGGGCGAGACCGCCGGGGCGGGGTCTCGCCCCTGCTCCTTCTAGCCTGGCGGCCTGTGTGGGGGCGAGACCGGCCGGGGGCCGGGGTCTCGCCCCTGCTCTTCTAGCCTGGCGGCCTGGTGGGCGAGACCGGCCGGGGGCCGGGGTCTCGCCCCTGCTCCTTCTAGCCTGGCGGCTGGTGGGGCGAGACCGGCCGGGGGCCGGGGTCTCGCCCCTGCCCCTTCTAGCTTGGCGGCCTGGCGGGGCGAGACCGGTCAGAAGGCCGCGGTCTCGCCTTGCCCCCCTGCAGTTTTACCTTCTTGCCCTCGGGGGGAATTCCCCCTTACCCCCCGACGTGGCTGTTCCTCTATGGCCGAGCCTTGTGGCGTAGGGGTATTTCGGTCTTTTTACCCCAGGACTGGAAAACTATAAATAGACCCCCTTGGGTGCCTTGGAGAGATATTCTTAGCTTCCTCCTCCTTAGCTTCTTCTTGGTAGGTGGGAGAGAGCTCTCCCAAGGAGCTAGCCTAGCTCCCTTTGGTAAGGGAGGGAAGCGAGCTCAGGTAGCCTTCCGGGTGTGAGGTGGGACCTCCGTGTAGAGCCGAGGGTCTGTTCATAGTATCCTAAGTCTCGGTCCGTGACGTTCTCTCGAGTGAAGTAAGTGTGCGGTCACCCCTTTCAGGTGACTCCCGAACTCACAGAGGTCAATTTTGGCTTCAACACGGTGAGCATGGATCGTGGCAGCACAGAAAATCTTCAGCAGGCACGATGACTAGAGGAGAAGGGCATGGTTCGGACAGGGCCGACTCGCCACCCCTCCCCCTCTCGCCATGTAACGCCCCAAATCTCGATGTTGAATGGGCTGATTAGGGTGGGCAACACGACCTAGGACACGGGTGTATCCAAAGCCGTGCCCTGCTCTGTGTGAGTTACACGGTCGGGGACACGGATGTGTCCATGGTCGTGTCACTAGACTCGAGTGTTGGCAGGGCGGTTCGAGTGAGCTCGACGAAATGCACTCGATGATCCTCGAGTTGGATACACAGCCTGTGACACGGGCGTGTCTAGGGCCGTGTCCTACTATGCGCTCGACGTGTTCCCGTAAGCTCGACGAAATGCACTCGACGATCCTTGAGTTAGGAACACGGCTATGACACGGGCGTGTCAAGGGTCGTGTCCTTCTCTGTTCTTGGTCAGGTTTGTAAGAACTGATGAACACTGGATGGACATGGGCATGTCCAAAGCTGTGTCTAGCACACGGCCTGTGACACGGGCGTGTCATAGGGCCGTGTCCTGGTCGGGTCAAGTCGGTTTCTGTTCCGCTTAAGGCACACAGCCTGTGACACGGCAAGCCGTGTTCGGCCCAGGAAGGTATTTTTCAGGGCTTTTCGTGGCCATTCATTCCTTTCAACTAGGATCCAACGGTCCTGAGGATAAACTCTCATTATCAAAGGCCTTTCTCTCTCTTTCTAAGAGGTAGAGAGTGGGGAGAGCAAGGGAGGAGGAGGAGGAGGAATCCGGCTGCCGGTGGAGCTTCAGAGCCCCGAATCGTGTGTCGAGTCCAGATCCGTGGAGGCAAGGCCGTTGCGGTGCGTTTCATCTGGCTAGTTTTCCATGGCTCCAAAGCGATCGTCAAGGGTAATGATATTTTTCCTTGGACATGTGAAGTCCTTAATTTGGCATATGCATGGGTTTCCCCACCAAAGGTGGATTATTAAAGGATTCCCCTTGGGTTGATTCTGGATATCCCCGAGATGTCTTGCATGTAGATCCGAAAATATGTAGTACGGAATAGGCATACTGTGTGAAGCCCATCTGGACAGGTTGGTCTGGATTGGTAATGTTTTATTTTGCGCACCAGAGAGGACTCCGCGTATAAATGAGTATGTTTGTGGATTCGGTGGGTTGTGCATGTGAAGGGTAGTATCGGAAGTACTAGAGTGAAATTCCAGGAAAATACCCGTAAAGTGCTTGTATGCTATGAAAGACCAATGTTTCTGCACTACAGTTGGCTGCAGGGATTGCTGGATGGTTGATCCAGATAAGGTTATGACTGGGGATGAAAAGTGAGTTATGTCGCTAACGCCGGGCGATAGTAGGTATCGCTAGCAATGGCTCCTAGCTAACTTGCGATTGTGAAGCCAGTCCTTAGGGGACATGTGGCTATTTGTGAGCTTGTGAGTACTTAAAAAGGATTCATGCCGAACGGATAAGGGGATGCTGACTCGCGTCAGTCTAGTCATTGAACTGACGATTTGAGCAACGAGAAAAGGCTGAACTGTCACCGCATTATGGTTGTCTGCCATGAGTGCCTGAGCTATTGGCATTTGGCAGAATCACATAATGAGAGTCTTAGGCTTGCGCGTTAGTAAGACTAAAGTCTCCGGCTGAATGTCGTGGAGCGAAATGCTCAAGTTTGCTGTTGGGTTTCGGACCTTCGAACGACGGTGAGGCCCTGGTATTTCCGGTACACCAAGAATGTGCCCTGAGTGCACAAAGCGTCGGGTCGCGTGGTTGACATTTGTGATATATTGATTGTGCATGAGTGCACATTGTGTGATATATCTGCTTGTAAAATGCTATGCCTGCAGGGAAGGAATATCACTGCCCCTGGTAAGGGGTAGGGTCGTTATAAATTGGATAGCTGAACGCTGACCGTTGCCATGTTTGCCACCATTGCGGTGGATTGTCTCATGCAGGTGCAGGAGAGCCGAGCGGAAAATAGGGGGCTGAAGCCCTTATTGCTGCTGCTGCTGCTATGCTGGCCGTTGAAGGCAAAAGAAGTTCATATGATGTTATTTATATGTGTGGCCGTCCTGCGTGCCGATATATGAAATTCATAGTTATAAAGCTTAACTGTAAGGCCATAAGACCAGACTTGCTGTGTATTTGGAGAACATTCCTTCGTGATGTTATATATATAAATGTTGTTTATATATTGTGGACATTCAAATGAGTTGAGTTCAAACAACTTAAAAGCGTCCGCTAAAATGCTCTGAGTTAGAATGCGAATGGTTTTTTGATATTAACTTATAACTTCGCCACCTGTTTGTGGATATGGTATGGGGACCCAGCCGGATCTTCTATTATATGTCATGTGACGGATGAAGGTGTTACATTTTGGTATCAAAGGTCTCGGTCTTCCTCTTTCGAATTCGTGGTCGAATTCTTTTATGGGGTGGCGAGCACGTGTAAGTGCAACCCGCTATAACATTAATGAACTCAACAATGTCCACTAAGGAATACAAATACACATGTTTGAGGAACCTGCACGTTCCTATATTGTGTTATTGCTTGTGCAAGGCCGCTAATGTGTGTCTTGTCCACCTATAGGTGACTCGTAGTGGTGCTGGGCAGTCTGGGCCCCAGCGTTCTGATGAGAGTGCGGCACCAGCTGAGGTGCCTACACCTCCTCCTTTTGCGGAAATAGTATGCTTAGTTGCTGAGCCGCTGTTTGCAATGATTCATGCACAGCGTACTGGGCAGGCGCAACCGGCATTGTTGCTAGAACGGGTTAGTGTAAGGCCAGAACCTGTTGAGGCTGTTGATCCTCGGGCAGCTGAATGGCAGTTGAAGCAGTTTATGAGCTTCAATCCTCCTACGTTTACAGGTGTGGGATCCCCAACGCAGACAGAAGATTGGTTGTCGCGCGTCAAGAGAATATTAACGGCGATAAGTACGGAGGAAATTCAGAAGGTCACCTTGGCCACTTTCTTGTTGGAAGGAGAGCCTCGGCTATAGTGGGACGAGATAGAGTTACACCACTTAACGGGCAGGCAACTAACAGAAGTCTCGATTGAGGAGTTTTCGCGACTGTTCTTGGCAAAACAATTGACAGCGGCACAACGCATCGCTATGGAAAATGAGTTCCAGTGTCTAACGCAGGGCGAGAGTAGTGTTGATACCTACTTGTATGAGTTTACACGATTAGGACGCTATGCGGGGTCTATCTTCGCTGATGAACAACGAAAACCCAATCGGTTCTACGAAGGGCTGCGAAATGAGTCGAGATTCCTACTATCAAGTTTGGTGAACCAAGGGTTTCAGGCGTTGGTGTATACGGCATGTGCGTTGGAGAAGTATATGAAGTGGGTGCAAGGAAAAAGGGACTTGGCGGTGACAAAGTCCGAGTTCAAAGTGCCGCACCTGGGGAAATCAAATTACCGAAGAAAATGGGGTAAGAGATTCAAGCCTTCTACATAGGCTCCCTCGAGTGTTGCATCGGGAGCAACTTTGAGGCAGGAGTCTCGGACCTACTATACATGTGGTAGAGTATGGCATATAGACCGTAACTGTCGGGTTGGTCCACCAAAGGTTGAAAAGAAGACATGAGCATCATATGCTGAAAGGGAAAGGCAGTGGTGGAGTCCACTGCATCCCATGCGCAACCCCGAATATATAATCTTGGCCAGCAGGAGGCCATAAAGCAAAGTGACGTTGTCACAGGCATGCGGTAACATATTTGATTGCTATTTTTGTTATTTCATGTCTTATTTGTAGCTTGTGTATGATGTTTTTGTTTTAGGCTTTGTCCTGATTCGAGACTGTCCGGCGAGAGCACTGTTTGATACTGGTGCTTCTCATTCATTTCTATCTATGGACTTCGTGTCACGGATCGGTTTATCGATTCGTTTGGTGGCAGATAGTGTGAAGGTGTTATTACTAAACAGATGTGTAATGCATGCAGATAGGTCTTGTTTTGTGGAGGTATGAATAGGAAGTCAGGATTTCGGGTTGGACGCATCGGTGCTGCCGATATCGGAGTTTGATGTGATCTTTGGTATGGACTGGCTCTCGGAGCAGTGTGCCTATATAGATTGTAAATCAAAGAAAGTCATAATGGGCAGAATACCGAACGAGAAACGAAGTTCGCTGGTATTCGAGGGTCGAGCATGACATTGATGTCTACTCTTCAAGTGGTTAAGGCAGTTCGGAAAGGTGCGGAGTTGTTCTTCATGCTTATTGAGGTTGTTGAGCCAAAGGCCAGTGTGAGTGATGTTCTGATTGTTTTAGAGTCTGCTGATGTGTTTTCGAAGGAGCTTCCGGGATTACCACCATAGCGGGAGATTGATTTCTTGATTGAGCTGGTGCCAGGTGCAAAACCCGTGGCCCGCTCTCCATATCGAGTAGCGCCAAAGAAAATGGCCGAACTAAAAGTTCAACTGCAAGAATTGTTGGAACAGGGATACATACGCCAAGTGCGTCACCTTGGAGCGCCTGTTCTTTTTGTGAAAAAGGACGGTAGCCTGCGATTGTATATCGATTATCTTGAATTGAACAAGTTGACGGAGAAAATAAATATCTGATTCCACTGATAGATGACTTGTTTGATCAACTGGCGGGATTGATAGTATACTCAAAGCTGGATTTGAAAACTGGCTACTACCAGTTGCGAATTCGGGAAAGTGACATTCCAAGACAGTGTTTGGAACACGCTACGGTCATTACGAGTTCACTGTAATGTCGTTTGGACTATGTAATGCGCCATCGGTGTTTATGGATCTAATGCACCGAACGTTCTGATAGTACTTGGACCTATTTGTGATTGTATTCATCGATGATATCTTGGTGTACTCTCAATCGAAAGAAGATCATGCGAACCATTTACAGTTGGTGTTGCATAACCTGCGGAGAAATAAGCTCTACGCCAAATTCACAAAGTGTGAGTTTCGGCTGTCGTCAGTGGCTTTTCTTGGTCATGTGGTGAGTGGAGAGGGCATTACAGTGGATCCATCAAAGATAAGAGCCATCCGGGAGTGGCTAGTGTTGTCTTCGGTAGCCGAAGTCAGGAGTTTCCTTGGACTGGCAGGCTACTACAGACGTTTTGTAGAAAACTTCTCACAGATCACTTTGCCTCTTACCACATTAACGAGGAAGGATCAGAAGTTTGTTTGGACGTCAGAGTGCGCACGAGCTTTTGAAGAGCTAAAGAGTCATTTGACCACGACGCTCGTTCTGACATCACCATGTGGTACAGACGGCTATAAGATTTATAGTGATGCTTCAGGGAGCGGCTTAGGCTGCGTTCTTCTTCAGTTTGGAAAGGTGATCGCTTATGGCTCACGCCAGTTGAAAGTGCATGAGCAAAACTATCTCGTCCACGATTTGGAGTTGGCAGCGGTGATTTTTGCACTTAAATTGTGACGTCACTATCTATATGGCGTAAAAGTGGATATATTTACAGACCATAAGAGTATATAAAGTACCTATTGAATCAGAAAGATCTCAATATGCGACAACGAAGGTGGATGAAGTTCCTCGGGAACAACACCTTTGATATTCACTACACTCCCGGGAAAGGAAACGTGGTCGCAGATGCCTTGAGTCGTAGAACCTCGTCAAGGGCAAATTGGTTGCATATACATGATGAGCGTCTGATCCAGGAGTTGGAAGCGTTAGAGATTTCTTGTGTTGACAAGAATTCCACAACAAATGCATGCTTGAACTAGACGGAGGTACAGTATGATCTTGCGGACAGAATTCGGAAAGCAACAGAACTTGACGAAAGACTGCAACGCTATGCAGTGGATGGGCAAATGACCAATTCTCCTGGGATGACGGCCTTTTATGAAAGAGGGTCGTTTATGTGTTCCAAGTATGGGTAAACTAAGAGTAAAATTGATGTATGAGGCTCACTTTATGAAATAATCAATTCACCCAGGGAGCACAAAGATGTACAAAGACATGAAAAAGTTGTTCTGGTGGTCAGGGTTAAAGACAGACATAGCGCATTATGTGGCTAAATGTCAGACTTGTGCATTAGTGAAAGTTGAATGCCAGAAGTCTGGAGGTTTCCTGAAGTCGCTACCTATTCCGGAGTGGAAGTTTGATGATATTTCAATGGATTTCGTGCATGGTTTGTCGAGGTCTCTATGCGGTAACGATTCGATTTGGGTGATCATAGACCGATTGACTAAAGTGGCTCACTTTCTTCCGAACAAGAGGGACGATTCAGTGGAAGTCTTGGCGAAACTCTATGTTGAGCAAATCGTACGATTGCACGGTATTCCCCGTAGCATCGTAAGTGACCGTGACGGGCGATTCACATCGAATGATTGGAGGCTAATCCATCAATTGTTGGGAACAAAGTTAACGTTCAGTATGGCCTTTCATCCCCAAACTGATGGCCAGACTGAGAGGACCAACAGAACGATGGAGGACATGCTCCGAATGTGCGCCTTGGATTTTGGTAAGAGGTGGGAAGATGATCTCTATAAGGTAGAGTTTGCCTACAATAATACTACCAAGCGAGCATAAGTATGGCACCGTTTGAAGCTTTGTATGGTCGAAAATATCGTATACCATTATCTTGGGCGGAAGCAGGCGAATCTAAACTATAAGCATAAGGAAGTCGAAGAAGCTAATTTGACGATACACTCTATTCGGGAGAGACTATTGATAGCCAAGATAGACAAGCCAAATATTACAACGCCAAGCACCAAAATGTTGTGTTTGCGATTAGCGATTGGGTATATTAGAAAATCAAACCCTTCAAAGGCGTGTCCAGGATTCGGCGCTTGAAAAAGTTAAGTTCGCGATATCTTGGTCCATTTGAAGTGGTGGAAAGAGTTGGCGAAGTTGCATATCGGCTAGCTCTTTCGGATGAATTGAGTGGATTGCATGATGTGTTCCACATCCCAGTTCTTCGAAAAGCCGTAAAAGATTCAGCTCAAGTGATTGTGAATGATCGTGTACTGATCGAATTTGGGCTAACGATGAAGGTTAGGCCCATTCGGATAGAGGATAAAGTCGATAAGCAGTTGCGGAACAAGACAATCGGGATGGTTAAGGTCCGATGGGACAACTGCGGCCGTGAGGAGCTAACATGGAAGCAGGAGCAGACCATGCGTACTGAATTTCCCGAACTACTTGTTTAAACTTGTATAACAGTCTGTGTTGTACAGAACATAAAATGTTGTAACACAATTTTGTTAAAGAGTTTCATGAGTACTGTATGCAAATTTCGGGACGAAATTTCTTATAAGGAGGGGAGGATTGCAACGCCCCAAATCTCGATGTTGAATGGGCTGGGTAGGGTGAGCAACACGGCCTGGGACACGGGCGTGTCCAAAGTCGTGCCCTGCTTTGTGTGAGTTACACGGTCGGGGATACGGGCGTGTCCATGGCCGTGTCACTGGACTCGAGTGTTAGCAGGGCGGTCTTGAGTGAGATCGACGAAATGCACTTGATGATCCTCGAGTTGGGTACACGGCCTGTGACACGGTCGTGTCCAGGGCCTTGTCCTGCTATGCGCTCGACGTGTTCCCGTGAGCTCGACGAAATGCACTCGACGATCCTTGAGTTGGGAACACAGTCTGTGATACGGGCATGTTAATGGTCGTGTTCTTCTCTGTGCTTGGTCAGGTCTGTGAGAACTAATGAACACGGGCTGGATACGGGAGTGTCCTAAGCCGTGTCTAGAACATGACCTATGACACGACGTGTCATAGGGCCGTGCCCTGGTCGAGTCGAGTCGGTTTCTTTGCCGCTTAAAGCACACAACCTGTGACATACCGTACAAGCCTTATTCGGCCCAGGAAGGTGTTTTTCAGGGCTTTTCATGGCCGTTCATTCCTTTCAACTAGGATCCAACAGTCCTGAGATCTCTCTGCTGGTTTAAGGCCATGAGTTGAGGATAAACTCTCTCAATATCAAAGGCCTTTATCTCTCTTTCTAAGAGGTAGAGAGTGGAGAGATAAAGGGAGGAGGAGGAATCCGGCTTCCGGTGGAGCTTCAGAGTCCCGAATCGCGTGCCGAGTCCAGATCCGTGGAGGCAAGGCCGTTGCGGTGCGTTTCATCCGGCTAGTTTTCCATGGCTCCAAAGCGATCATCAAGGGTAACGATCCTTATTCCTTGGACATGTGAAGTCCTTAATTTGGCATATGCATGGGTTTGCCCACCAAAAGGTGGATTGTTGAAGGATTCCCCTTGGGTTGATTCTGGATATCCCCGAGATGTCTTGCAAGTAGATCTGAAAATGTGTAGTACGGAATAGGCATATTATGTGAAGCCCATATGGACAGGTTGGTCTGCATTGGTGATGTTTTATTTTGCGCACTGGAGAAGAATCCACGTATAAATGCGTATGTTTGTGGATTCGGTGGGTTGTGCCTGTGAAGGGTAGTAGCAGGAAGTACTGGAGTGAAATTCCAGGAAAATACCCGCAAAGTGCTTGTATGCTATGAAAGACCAGTGTTTCTGGCACTGTAGGTGGTTGTAGGGATTGCTGGATGGTTGATCCAGATAAGGTTAGGGTCGGGGATGGAAAGTGAGTTCTGTCGCTAACGCCGGGCGATAGTGAGTATCGCTGGCGATGGCTCCTAGCTAACCTGCGATTGTGAAGTCAGTCCTTAGGGAATAGTGTTGCTATTTGTGTTCTTGTGAGCTCTTAAAAAGGCTTCATTCCGAACAGATAAGGGTATGCCGACCTGCGTTAGTTTAGTCATTGCACCGACGATTTGAGCAACGGGAAAAGGCTGAATTATCTCCGCGTTATGGTTGTCTGCCATAAATGCCTGGGCTATTGGCATTCGGCAGAATCACATAATGAGAGTCTTAGGCCTGCGCGCCATTAAGACAAAAGTATCCGGCTGAAGGCTATGGAGCGAATTGCTCAAGTTTGACGTTGGGTTTCAGACCTTCGAACGACGGTGGGACCCTGGTATTTCTGGTACACCAAGAATGTGCCCTAAGTGCACGGAGCGTCGGGCCGCATGGTCGACGTTTGTGATATATTGATTGTGCGTGAGTGCACAATATGTGATATCCTTCAGCGTCGGGCCCAGCAGGGGGAGGCAACCCCTTCAGCGAGTTAGTTTCTTCTGCCCCAGTTCCAGAGGGGTTCAGGGAGTCGGAGATATCCTATTACACCGGGAAGGATGACCTAGTGCAGCACATCCAGTGATTTAAGGATGTGGTTTCGATAAGGCAGATGTCAGATGCCTTCAAATGCAGGCTCTTCACAATCACCACTAAGGAGAAGGCGAGGGAGTGGTTCCATCATCTACCGGTCAACTCAATCTACTACTTCGAGGACATGCGTCGGAGGTTCATGTTGAGGTACACCACTTCCAAGAAAATGAAGGAGTCGGAGTCCCTATTCCACATCAAGCAGGGGATGAACTAGACCTTGGGGATCTACGTGGACCGGTTCCAGGAGGAGGTCACCCAAGTCCAGGAGATGTCAGGGCATACCCTGATGATGGCCTTCACCTTGTGGCTGCAACAAGGATTCTTCAGAATGGAACTGAAGATGGTGTCGCCTCTCTCAACGAGGAGCTGATGGAGAGGGCGGTGAGGGAAGTCAACGGGGAGGCGTCGAACCCCGAGTTTGCGAAGAATTTGGCCAGGTTGGCCATGGAAGAGGAGAAGGGGTCGGGAGGTGGCCGAGGGCAGGAGGTGAGGAGAGCTGAACCCCGGTAGAGGGAGCAGCAGCAGCAGGAGCCCAGGTGGGGGCATCAGGAGCAGAAAAACTGACTCGACTGGAGGCAATCAGAGTGGAAAGACCAAGGCCAGTGAAGAGGTTTCCAAGGAGGAGACTATCGCCAGGGGGCCATGGTCAGTTCCACCCTCCAGGATGGAGGCAGGGCCAGAGGCCTCCTCTCCCTGAGTAGCATCAAGCTATGGTAATAACCATGCAAAGGAGGAGGGTTCAGCAGAGGAGGAGGAGGGAAGTCAGGGTGGAGTTATCATATTGTGACTTCCACCAAGAGGAGGGGCAAGCTACGACCACGTGCCCGGAGTTCCTCGAGTTGAGAGGAAACAGGGAGCAATGGCAGCAGCAGGACCTCCAGGAAGTGCGGATCGAGGAAGTCCAGCCTCGGGCAGAGGAGGACAGGTGTGAGGACCAGGCTGATGTAGGTGCCCAAGGCAGGATCAGAGTGATCCATGGGGGGTGGAAGTTGAGGCTACCCAGAAGGCAAGCCTCCATACCATGTACCGAAGGAGAATTGGCTCCACATCCTAGACCCCACCCCAGGAGTAGAAGATCACCTTCTCAAGGAAAGACATGCCAGATCATGAGAATCCCTTCTGCAATGCGTTGGTCATCCAGACCGCAGTTGAGAATTTCATGTCTCCTAGATCCTCATCGACAATGGGAGTTCAGTCAACGTCATCTTCAAGAAGACATTTGATATGATGAAAGTGTAAGCCAAGAGGGTGCTTGCCTCGGACGGACCATTGTTCTGGTTCTTCAGGGAGAGGAAGGAGGTTGAAGGAGGAGTGGGGCTCCATGTCACTCTGGGGGAGGGAAGTACCGAAATTGTAGGTTCGTCATCGTGGATGCCCGCAGCAGTTACAATGCCATCTTCGGACGACCTCTCATCAGTTTATTCTACTGTGTCCCCTCCTCATTCCACCAATGCTTGAAGTTCAACACTAAGGGGATCCAGGTCTGGGTCCTGGTAGACTCCAAGGTGACAAGGGAGTGCTACGTCACCGCAATGAACTCCATTTCTTGGTAGGAGGGAGCTGAGGAGATGGAGCAGAGGATAGAGGAGGCAGTGCAGGAAGTAGGTGGCGTGGAGATGGAGGTGGAAGAGAGATGCACCCAGGTGGAGGTGGCGAAGGGAGTCCCAGAGGAGCCGGCCGATGTGATGGTCGTGGAGGAAGTGATGGAAGTTAAGGAGGTCCTTGTCCCAGGGGAGGGGGACATTGGAGAATGGGGGAGCAGTCTCGTTTGGAGGCTACAGAGGAAGTGGTAGAGATGGATGTTCTCACCCTTGGAGGTGGGGTGGAGAAGGTGCGCATCAGCAGGGGCTGGAGAGGATGCTGGTATGCATCTAGAAGAACGTGGACATATTTGCTTGGAGCGCAACAGAGGTACCAGGGATCGATGCAGACGTTGCCTACCACCGGCTCAACCTAGATCCAGAAGCTCGCCCATCCAGCAGAAGAAGAGGCCCATCGCGGACAAGTTAGCCGAGCCGATCAGGGAGGAGCTGGCCAAGCTCCTGAAGGCCGGTTTTTTATCTGAAATTCAATACCCTGGCCAGGTCTCCAACGTTGTAATGGTAAAAAAGAGACAGCCGGTAGAGAATGTGTGTTGATTTCTCTTTGCTTAATAAATTATGTCCCAAAGATTGTTACCCCTTGCCTCGAATCGATGCGCTAGTTAACTCAGCCGTCGGTTTTCCTATAATGAGTTTTTAGGTGCATTTTCAGGTTATCATCAGATCAGGATGCACCCCCCAATGTGAAAGATGTCTCCTTCATCACGAGGGATGGGTGTTACTGCTACAAGATGATGCCTCTTGGGCTGAAAAATGTTTGGGTAACATACCCAAAGATGATGGATCGGGTCTTCTAGGAGCAGAAGGTGAGGAATCTCGAGGTATATGTGGACGACCTGATGATCAAGAGCCGAGGGGTGGACTCCCACCTCTAGGATCTAGAGAGACTTTCAGCACCTTGCACAAATACAAGATGAGGCTGAACCCTTGAAATGTGTTTTCGGGGCCTGCAGGGGGAAGTTCTTGAGCCATCTTCTCACTCCTGCGGGGGTGGAACCAAATCCAGACAAGGTCAAGGTGATCATGGAGTTGGGGTCATCTCGGAATGCTAAAGAGGTCCAGCAGCTGACATAAAAGTTGGTAGGGCTAAGAAGGTTTCTTTCCCGGGCTGGGGAGAAGTGTTCTCCCTTCTTCAAAGCATTGAGGGGGCAAGAAGTTTGAATGGACTGGGGAATGCTATGAGGCATTCCAGGCCTTGAAGAGTCAGTTGACTTAGGCCCCCTGCTCCAAGGGTCGGATGAGGGGGATGACCTATCTTTGTACCACGGGGTCGGAGTAGAGGGCTTGAGCTCCGTCCTAGTTCGGGAAGAGGGGAAGAGGCAGCTGCCCATATACAGCGTAAACCGAGTCCTGAGGAAGGCAGAGCTCCGTTATCCCATCTTGGAGAAGCTGGCCTTTGCTCTCGTCATCTTGGCTAGGAGGCTCCGACGCTATTTCCAGGCACACTCCATCCGAGTGGTGACTGACCATCCCCTCTGCAACATCTTCGAGGGGGTGGAGCATTTGGGCAGGTTGGCAAAGTGGTCAGTGGATCTGAGTGAGTTTGATATCTATTTTGTCATGCGCCTCTCGATCAAGGCCCAGGCGATGTCCGACTTTCTGGCTGACTATGTGGTCGAGGTGGCGGATTTAGAACTCACTCGCCCGGTTCCCTGGAAGGTTATGGTAGATGGCACATCAGCGAAACATTCCTTGGGGGTGGGGGTGATCCTGGAGAGCACCCAGGGAACGAGGATCGAGCAATAATGGTGGTGTACTTTCCCATCACTAACAACCAGGACAAGTATGACGTTGTGATAACAGGATTACGCCTGGCCAAGGAGCTGGGGGTGCAAGACGTGGAGGTTCTCACTAACTCCATGGTGGTGGCCTCCCAGTTCAATGGAGAGTTTGAGGCAAGGGAACCTACCCTCCAGTTATATTTGGCAAAGGTGAAGGTGGTCATCGGTATGTTCCAAACCTTCTCCATCTGACATGTGCCGTGGGAAGAGAATGAGCAAGTTGATCAGCTGACCAAGCATGGTCCCTGGGTGGGGGGTACCATCACTGACCTGTTTCGTCCGTCCATCTAAGAAGGAGAGCTGATGGAGGTGGACCAACACCCCTCATGGATGGATCCTTTCGCAACATTCCTATCCATAGGGTAATTTCCAGAAGGGATGGAAACGAAGAAGTTCAAGCACAAGTCGGCATATTACCTTATGCGCGATGGGCAGCTATATAGGAAGACTCTTTCAGGGATGTTGGCACATTATGTGGACGAGAGGTAGATTCAAAGGATCTTGGAAGAGGTCCATTCAGGAGAGTGTGGAAGCCACTCGGGGAGCAGAACCTTGGAAGGGAGAATAGTCCGACAGGGGTACTTCTGCCCGACCCTGAGCCAGGATGCCGCAGAATTCACAAGAAAGTGCCACAAGTGCCAGCTGTTTGCCCCCCTCCAACTTCAACTGGCTCAGTGGCTCAGGAGTATCACTGTTGATGCGTGAAAACGGCACCGCCTAGTTAACATGGAGGGTGTGTTCGATCTCACAAGCTAGGAGAGGAAGATGATGAAGGCTGCGGGGAAAGAGGAAGCTTCTGAGTGCTCGAGAGTGGAGCAAGCGCTTGTCTGAGGGGTTGCGGGGATAGAGGAGAGGTTTGCTGAGAGCAGCAAAGGAGGTTGATCAGGAGCTGTCGAGCAAACGATTACTTGGACAGTTGTGCTTGCAAGTTGATGCCGAGATGGAGCTGAGCTGAGCTAAGAAGAAGAAGGGGCCGCTTGCAGTGGCAACAGCAGACTTCGCCCACCGCGGATTAAATACCACTCTTACGACGGACTTTCCTTTGATTAATAGTGAGTTATTACAGCTTGGTAATACACCTTTACAAGAAAGCAATAAAAGGGGTACAAGGAGGAAGCTGGCGGCTAAGGAAGTGGTGCCATAAGAGACCACGCGAACTAAAGAGCCAGGTTGGCAGGCCGCTCGATTAAGGGAGAGGTGAGGCCATGCGGTCTAGCAACTGAAGCCGGCAGGCCACGCATGGTTACAGAAAGAAGGAAGGCGGACTAGGAAACGAAGTCCGCAGGAGGTGATCACTTGAGCTTGCTGTGGGTTATCTCCGAGCGTGAGCACCTTGAGATGATGAGACCTCCCCCAAATGAGAGGCATGGGGGTCTATTTATAGACCCGAGGAGGTAACGGCTTGCGGTGACATTACCCCCTGTGAGGCGGTAACTTGAGCGAGAAGAAGACGGAGTTCGCTGAGTCCGCAACAGGCCGCGCGGACTAGGGCTTGCTTCTGGAGTTGGTTCTACTGATGGCGAACTGGGATACTTAGTGGCGGACTGCGAAGAGCGTCCATAGAGTCCTCCCCTGCTGAGCTGATCGAGCCCGCGCCAAGAAAGTGCGGGCTGATGGATTACCTACCCGCTTCTGGGAAGCGGGATCTGGAGGCTATGCGGCAGACTGCGAGGGTAAACCGTGGAGTCCGCCGCAGCTGAACTGAGTGTGCTAAGGGTGCGACCTTGCAAGTGCCCGCTGAGTCCGCAAAGTCCGCACGAGGCTATGCGGTCTGGGACTGCCTCGAGGAAGTTTTGTTGCCTGGCGGGCTGGAAGGAGTCTGCCGCTACTGCGACAAACCTGCGGACTGAGGAGAGATGGAGGCAAAGGAGTGGCGGGTTGCATGGCAAGTCCGCTGAGTCCGCGACAACTGATTGAGACTGCGCTTAGACTGCGGGCTGAGGGAGGTTGACCCTGCTGCAGGAGAAGAGAGGGTGGAGGCCAAGGAAAGGCAGACTGCATGGTGAGTCCGCTGAGTCCGCGGAGTCTGCGCCTGCTGCTAAACTGAGTCCGCCTATATTGGGACGGAGAGGCTGGCTGTTGAAGTTGTTGGGGTTCACCAATGAAGGCGGACTGGAAGTCTTGATCGCATTTCGAGTCCACCGAGCTCGCGAGGAACTGGGTATTGCTGCTGATCTTCACGAGTAGCCAGAGAGCTTGAGTGTCCGCACTCTGCAGGCGGACTGAAGGAGTTGGCTGCCCATGCTGCTGGTGGCCAAGAGCTGAGTGACCTGCTGGACTATCGAGGCAGGCCACGCGAGTTGGCGATGTGGAAGCTGAGGCAGCCGGCTTGCGGCCTGCGGGCAGGTCGCTGCTGTTGTTTTGGCGGTTGGAGCGGTCTAGTTTTCTCGAAGAGCGACCTGCAGGAGCGGGCTGAGGGATTCCAATCCTACAAAAGACGCAGTTTGTTGCCGACCTGGGCGGACAGGGAACCGAGTTTGGCAAAGAGAGGCCTGCGGAGACAAGCTTGCAGTTAAGCTGAAAAAGGGCGCGGCCTGCAGAGGCGGACTGCGAAAGCAGACCGCGGCCCCTGCCGACCAAGGGAAGGCGCATGGCCTGGGCGGTCAGACTGCTGAGACCACCCAAGCCGTGCGACCTGAGTGGATAGAGAATTATGTCCACCCACACTAAGGCGTCGCAACCTCCAGGAGGAACCTGGGGCAGGCCGCGATGAGTGAGTTGGCTGACTTGGGAAGGATTGCCGATTTTGGGGTTAACAATCATGTCCCCTTGGACCTTCTCCATTTATGGGATGGACTTGGTAGGAACGTTCCCCCAGGCCAACGGGCAGAGGAGGTTCTTTCTTGTAATGATCGACTATTTTTCTAAATGGTTTGAAGTGAAGGCGCTAGCCAAGGTGACCTCTCAGGTAATCGGGAACTTCATTTGGGGGAGATCATCTGCCGGCATGGGTTATCACAAGACATCGTCACGGACAATGGGCCTAAATTTGCCAGCACTGAGTTAATTAGTTTTTGTGAATATCTTGGGATTGACCTCAGGTTTTCCTCAGTCCACCATCATAGGAGCAATGGGCAGGTGGAGGCGGCAAACAAGAGCATGGTGAGCCTCCTTAAGAAGAAAGTAAAAAATTTGAAGGGCAGCTGGGTGGAGCAGCTTCCTTCGATTCTCTGGGCCCTAAGAATCACTCCCAACACGGCCACGGGGGATACCCACTTCAAGATCTCCCATTGATACGAGGTCATGCTTCCAATAGAGTTAGAGGTCCAGACGCCTCGGGTGGTCGAGGCAGAGGTAGACAGGGAAGAATGGCAAGCTGAAAATGAGGAGGAGCTACAGCTCTCCCTCGATATGGTGGAGGAACTGCGTGATCTCTCCTCCATCCGACAGGAAGAGGTAAAAAAGAATAATGGCTAAGTACTTTGACAAGCACGTCAAGGTCAAGCAGTTTGCGGAAGGGGACTTGGTCCTGAAGAAGGTGGATGGGGTAGGGTGATCAGCGATAGTGGGGAAGCTCAACCCTAACTGGCAGGGTCCGTATATTATCCAGGAAGCTCTAGGGTCGGGGGGGTATCGTCTCTGAGATATGGAGGGAGAGACCCTAAGACACACCTGGAATGGTGATGACTTGAAATGTTTCTATCCGTAAAAGCATGTACGTACTCTCCTTTAATGAATAAAATCCATTGATGCTCCAACTCTTTTGTAGATCAAGCTTGTGGCAAATATTTATCAAGCTAAGTCATGAAATGCCCCCATTGTCAGGCTTCCATCTAGCTGGCGGGGCAGGAGATGGTTGGGTGGAAAGTATTCTCCTTCTGGGGTTAGGTCCCGAGATGCTCTCTCTGACAGGCTTCCACCTAGCTGGCAGGGTCGGGATCCTCGAGTGATGTCGTTATGACCCTGGATGGCTGAGCCCGGTTGATGCTCAACACCTGCTGTCAGGCTCTTACCTAACTAATTGGGTCGGTGGTAGTGCCCGAAGGTTGGACAAAGGAAAGTATTCTCACTCTGGGGTTAGGTCCCGAGATGCTCCCGCTGCTAGGCTTCCACCTAGCTAGCAGGGACGGGATCCTCAAGTTACGCCGTTATGACCCTGGAGGGCTGAGCCCGGTTGATGCTCAATACTCACCGTCAGGCTTTCATCTAGCTGATTGGGCCGGTGGTAGCGCCCAGAGGTTGGACAAAGGAAAGTATTCTTGCTCTGGGTTAGGTCCCAAGATGCTCCCGCTGCTAGGCTTCCACCTAGTTGGCAGGGCCAGGATCCTCAAGTGACGTTGTTTATGACCTTAGAGGGATGAGCTCGGTTGATGCTCAACACCCATCGTCAGGCTCTCACCTAGCTGATTGGGCAGGTGGTAGCACCTGGAGGTTGGACAAAGGAAAGTATTCTTGCTCTGGGTTAGGTCCCGAGATGCTCCCATTACTAGGATTTCACCTAGCTGGCAGGGACGGGATCCTCGAGTGATGTCATTATGACCATGGAGGGCTGAACCTAGTTGATGCTCAACACCAGCCGTCAGGCTCTCACCTAGCTGATTGGGCCGGTGGTAGCGCCCAGAGGTTGGACAAAGTAAAGTATTCTAGCTCTGTGGTTAGGTCCCGAGATGCTCCCGCTGCCAGGCTTCCACCTAGTTGGCAGGGCCGAGATCCTTGAGTGATGTCGTTATCACCCTGGAGGGCTGAGCCCGATTGATGCTCAAAACACACCGTCAGGCTCTTACCTAGCTGAATGTGCCGGTGGAGACACCCAATGCTCGGCCGAAGTGAAAGATTGATTGACGCTCATCTCACATCGTCAGGCTCCTACCGGCTGACAGAAGGAAGAGAATTAGATGTCCCTAACAGTACCTTCCAACGCCCAAAAAGCGACCAAGGTCGCGAGAACTCAGGCCACGCCGTGACTTCTTGGGGCCCAGCTCGCGCGAAGTCGAACAACTCGGGTGCGAGTCGAGCCGGTTGGTACGTACAAAACAAGTGTGCCTATTACACGCAAGTGCACGTGCCGATTCAAGTAATAAAGAGTGAATAGAGATCGTTTCCACAGAAAGGTGGTGAATTCGGTGCTTGCAATTACTAGTTAGACCTTTTCTCTAAATCCAAGTGAAACAGGATGATGATTTTGATTTAGTAACTAAATTATGACGAATTTCTAAAATAAGTTAAAATAAATTATAGTTCCTTAGGAGAAAACTTTAAATTCAGATTGAAGAAGTAATCTTGTGCGGTGATTTATTATGTCTACTGTAATGAATTTATAAATGATACTTTGTGAAAATGAGTGGTGGAAAACCTTGCAACGATTTTAAAGTAGACAACCGTATCTCTCGATATCGGAGGTCCCTAGTCCTCTATTTCCCCTCGGGTGAAATAGGAAACCGATTAAAGATTGAAAACCAAAGTTGCTAACACCAAGAGGAAATCTCTTTCTCTCTTCAAGTGTTATATGGAATCTAAAACACACTTACGGAACTCATCTCTCGATTTATGGAGCGTAGTAAAAAGGCGAAACCGTAATCAAAGGCTTCAGAATATAGATTATAAAATAAATAAAGGTTCATTCGCCAAACAATTACAAAGAGGAAACTAGAGATCATTAATTACAATAGACATAGTACCTTCACATCACAAGATTGAGGAAATTAGTTCATAGCGAGGGAAGAAAACCGAGAAACGTTTGGAGAAATCTTACAAAACATGATGGATTTAACGATTAAATGCTGCAGGATTCTCCTTCCGTAGTCGCTCGCTCGATCCGCCCGGAGATCCGTCGTCTTCCTCGCTCTAGCCGCCCTTCTTCAATGGAGGATTTTCACCAACCCTAGATGTTGAAGTCTCTCTTACCTTCTCTCCTTAAGATGATGAATAATCCTAATTCCTCAATAATCATCCATAAAAAACGTCCAACCCTTTCCCCAAAGGATGCCTCTTTCCAAAATTACAAATGACGCAATTTTTGAAACTTGAAATTTGAAGTTCGTCCAGACATTGCAACCTGCTTTCCAGTGCGTTGTGACCTACTTTCCTGTTTTTTATATTTGGGTAGATTTCTTTCTCCAAGGAGATTTCTTTGACATTTCTTACAATAACATCATGGAAAAAGACTTAATTAGCCACAAAATAAATAAATATGAATTTACTTTCATTTCTATTCCACTTAAAATCATTTTAAGCATTTTATAACGAATATTAAGTGTAGAATTGAGTTTATAACCTCAACCAAATATCCAGGTTCATTCACCAATTATTGTGTTTATAAAATAAGTTACCTAGCCTAATTCTAGACTTAATATTCGTTATAAAATACTTAAAATGATTTTAAGTAGAATAAAAATGAAAGTTAATTCATATTTATTTATTTTGTGGCTAATTAAGTCTTTTTCCATGGTGTTATTGCAAGAAATGCCAAAAAAATCTGCTTGGAGAAAGAAATTTGCCCAAATATAAAAACCAGAAAAGAAGGTCACAACGCGCTGGAAAGCAGGTTGCAACGTCTGGACGAATTTTAAATTTCAAAATTAAAAAATTGCGTCATTTGCAATTTTGGAAAGAGGCATCCTTTGGGAAAAGGGTTGGACGTTTTTTATGAATGATTATTGAGGAATTATGATTGATTCATCATCTTAAGGAGAGAAGGTAAGAGAGAGTCTTCATCATTTAGGGTTGGTGAAAATCCTCCATTGAAGAAGGGCGGCTAGAGCGAGGAAGACGACGGATCTCTGGGTAGATCGAGCGAGTGACTACGGAAGGAGAATCCCGCAGCATTTAATCGTTAAATCCATCATGTTTTGTAAGATTTCTCCAAACGTTTCGCGGTTTTCTTCCCTCGCTATGAACTAATTTTCTCAATCTTGTGACGTGAAAGTGCTATGTCTATTGTAATGAATGCTCTCTAGTTTCCTCTTTGTAATTATTTGGTGAATGAACTTTTATTGAATTTATAATCTATATTCTGAAGCCTTTGATCACGGTTTCGCCTTTTTACTATGCTCCATAAATCGAGAGAGGAGTTGCGTGTGTTATAGATTCCATATAGCACTTGAAGAGAAAAAGAAATTTACTCTTCGTGTTAGCAACTTTGGTTCTCAATCTTTAATTGGTTTCCTATTTCATCCGAGGGGAAATAGAGGACTAGGGACCTCTGATATCGAGAGATATGGTTGTCTACTCTAAAATCGTTGCAAGGTTTTCCACCAATCATTTTCACAAAGTAGCATTTATAAATTCATTGCAATTGACATAGGAAATCACCGCACAAGATTGCTTCTCCAATTTGAATTTAAAGTTTTCTCCTAAGGAACTATAGTTTATTTTAATTTATTTTAGAAATTCGTCATAATTTAGTTACTAAATCGAAATCATCATCTTGTTTCACTTGGATTTAAAGAAAAGGCCTAACTAGTAATTACAAGCACTGAATTCATCACCTCTCCGTGGAAACGATCTCTATTCACTCTTTATTACTTGAACTGGCACGTGCACTTGCGTGTAATACACACACTTGTTTCGGGCGTATCACGTTTTTGGCGTCGTTGCCGGGGAGGTGGTGTAACGGCCCAGCCTAGGACTCAGAGGCTGCCGCACCCATACATGGGCCGCATAGCTTGGCCCACCCGTGACAACGTTACAGGGCTGCAGCCCAATACACCCCAACGCCGCTGGGCCGTTACAGCTGGGGCGTATTTAGTGTTTCTTTCTTGCAATATTAGTGAATCCTTAGTATTTAGAGTTTAAGTTTTTATTTTTACTGTTTTTTGTTTGTTTGTTTTGTTTGCTTACTATCTATTGCCATTTACTATTTCATCTAGTGCATGTCCCGTTATCGTTCACCTGTGTTATTACATTTGAACCTACAGATCGAACGGACTTGTCGACAAAATAGAAGAGCGTTTCAATTAGAAAATAATAACCCTGCAACAATGAATCCTAACAGTCAAAACGTTCCCAATGAAAACAACCAGGACGACCTAGGTCGGGAGGGTCAGGTAGAACAGAATCGACAACCTGCTGAGGTTAGGAGAATCTGTCGTGAGTACAATATGCCTTTTAGAGGGGGACTGCAATACAACATCATCAAGCCCGCCATTGAAGCCAATAACTTCAAAATTGACTCAATGGCAATGAACCTAGTGCAGCAGAGACAATTCAGTGGACTTAGTCATTAGGACCCAAACTCCCATTTACGGAATTTCATGGATGTGTGCGACACATTCAAGATTAATGGTGCGTCAGACGAAGCAATTAGACTTCGCCTATTTCCATTCTCTCTGGCGGGTAGAGAGAAGGAGTGGCTCGATTCACAATACTGTCTCACCACTTGGATGCATTACAAGTGTGGACTTAGTATAATGGCTCCAGACGTCTACCATGATCCAAGTAGATGGAGCTGCGGGAGGATCCCTCGTGAACAAGTACCCCGAGGACGCATACGCAATCCTCGAGGACCTATCTTCGAATAATTATCAGTCATTCGACCGACATGTCCCTTTTTCTTCTTCTATGGGAGGCGTACATCAGGTTGATCAACTCACTTCTTTCGCCGCACAAATTACTGCACAATTCAACTCGATGAACAAGCGGTTAGATGCTTTAACTTCAAATCAAAATCAAGCTCAAATGAACCCTCAAGTCAATAGTATAGTTGCTCCTCCGATTAATATGAATCCTTCACTCATGGTGGAGCAACTCATTAGTAGTAACGAGGAGGTCAACTACATAGGTGAGCAACCGAGATACATGAATCATAATAATCATAATGCACTCCCAACTCATTATAATCCAGATTTACGTAATCACCCAAATTTTTCGTAGAAGAATAATTCGGGAATGGCACACCCACCCGGATTCAACTCAAACCCTCATCCACTCCAGAATAATAATTATAATCAATAAGGGTCATCTAGAAAACTATCGGATGAGTTACTTATAGAATCCATGCAAAAGATGGATGCTCGCATTTCTAGTCTAGAGGGCTCATTGCGTGTAATTGAAACTCATTTAGGACAAATCGCTAATGATTTGAGTCTTAGACCCCAAGGTTCGCTCCCTACGGATACAACTACAAATCCGAAGGGAGATAATCCTCACTGCAAGGCCGTCACCTTAAGGAGTGGTAAGAAGTTAGTGGGTGGAACTGTAAATGAGAGTGAGAATCAAGTTGTCGAAGAAAAAGAATTGGAGAGTGTTGGCCCAAATGCACCGAACGAGAAGTTAAAAGAAAATGATAATAGAAATGAATAAGTAGAATAAGTATCTGGAGAGACTAAGAAAGACCATGCCACTGAAGATAAAAAGAAGAATGATAATATAAAAGTTTATCCACCACCGCCGTTTCCACAACGGTTAAAGAAGAGTAAACTCGATCAATAATTTCAAAATTTTGTTGAAATATTTAAGAAACTGCAAGTTAATATCCCTTTCGCGGAAGCATTGGAGCAAATGTCAAGCTACGTGAAGTTTATGAAAGACATTTTATCTAAGAAAAGGAAATTTGGAACACATGAGACGGTGGCACTTACTCAGGAGTGTAGCGCTATACTTCAGAAGAAACTTCCGCCCAAGTTAAAAGATCCGGGGAGTTTCACCATACCGTGCTCTATAGGTTACCAATTTGAGGGTAAGGCCTTATGTGATTTAGGCGCGAGCATCAACCTAATGCCATATTCTATCTACAGGAAGCTTGGTTTAGGAGAAATCTCCAAGACCTCCATCACTTTACAACTAGCCGATAGAACCCTCGCGTTTCTGAAAGGGATAGTTGAAGATGTCCTAGTTAAGGTAGACAAGTTTATTTTTCCAGCGGATTTTGTTGTCCTAGATATGGAACAGGATAGTGAGGTGCCCATTATAGTAGGGCGACCATTCCTAGCCACCGATAGGATGCTGATAGATGTGCAGAAGGGGGAGTTGACCATGAGAGTTAACGACGAACACATAACCTTTAATGTACTTAAAGCTGTGAAATTCCCCCGGAGTCAAGAAGATCATATGGAGGTGATAAATCAAATTTCAATTCATGATTATAATCTGAATAAACCCACAGGGCAAGATGACTTGTTGACCCGATTTCTGATGCATGAGGAGATTTCAGATGATGAAGAGGAAATCTGAGATTACCTAGAAGTATTTGAGGCGCAAGCTGCATTCGTTAGGAGACCGGAGCCCTTTGAGATGTCAGACAAATCGTTGGCGGACAAGCCCTCTATTATTAGTCCGCCCACTCTTGAGTTGAAGCCTCTTCCAGACCATCTCATGTACGTATATTTAGGCAAAAACAACACATTGCCGGTTATCATCAATTCTAAATTATCAACTGATCAACTTCAGAAGCTCTTAGAATTGCTATCTCAATTTAAAATGGCCATAGGGTGGACCATAGCGGATATCCAAGGGATTAGCCCCTCATTATGTATGCACAAGATTGTTTTGGAAGAATATTCTATGGGATCGATCGAACCCCAGCATCGTCTTACTCCACCCATGAAAGAAGTGGTGGAGAAGGAAATTATTAAATGGTTAGACGCAAGGATCATCTATCCTATCTCGAATAGCTCGTGGGTATCACCGGTGCAATGTGTGCCAAAAAAGGGAGGGATGATGGTAGTACGAAATGAGAAGGATGAGCTAGTATTGACTAGGACGATTATCGGGTGGCATATCTGTATGGATTACTGAAAGCTAAATAAAGCCACACGAAACGATCATTTCCCTTTGCCGTCTATTTATCAAGTGCTAGATAAGCTAGCAGAGAATGATTTTTTCTGGTTTTTTTATGGCTATTCAGGGTATAATCAGATTACGGTAGCCCCCGAGGATCAGGAGAAGACCACATTCACGTGTCTATACGGAACGTTTGCATTTAGAAGATTGTCATTCGGTTTATGCAATGCACCCGCCACTTTTCAGCGATGCATGATTGCTATCTTCTCTGATATTATGGACCAAGGCATTGAAATTTTTATGGATGACTTCTCTATCTTCGATAGTTATTTTGATGCATGTTTAGCCTGTTTGGAAAAAGTGATGTCGCGTTGTGTTGAAACGAATCTTGTATTGAATTGGGAGAAGTGTCACTTCATGGTGCGAGAGGGTATTGTGCTTGGTCATCATGTGTTAAGGGATGGTTTAGGGGTTGATAAAGCGAAACTAGATGTGACTGAAAAGCTGCCACTACCCAATAATGTGAAAATATTACAAAGTTTCCTAGGACATGCAGGTTTCTATAAAAGATTCATTAAAGACTTTGCTAAAATTGCAAAACCATTGAGTGGACTATTGGAAAAAGATGCAAAATTTCAGTTGAGCGAGGAGTGTTTAAATGCATTCAGCACATTAAAACATCGTTTGACCGCGACACCTGTCATGATAACTCCTAACTAGGAGGAGCCATTCGTCTTAATGTGTGATGCAAGTGATTACGCCGTTGGAGTTGTTTTAGGACAAGTACGAGAGAAAGTGTTTCACACGATAGCCTACGCTAGTAAGACCCTGATTGACGCCCAAATAAATTACACAACTACGGAAAAAAATTACTAGCGGTAGTATTTGCCTTTGAGAAATTTAGATCGTATCTTTTATGCACAAAGAGCACGGTATATACGGATCATGCTGTGATCTGTTACCTCATGGATAAAAAGGACGCAAAGCCCCGATTGATCAAATGGGTGCTTCTGTTGCAAGAATTCGACGTAGAGATTAAGGATAGTAAAAGTACTGATAATCCTGTTGCGGACCACTTGTCCAGGATAGAGTCTACACGATCATCATATAATCCGGAAATTGATGAGAGATTCCCAGATGAGAGAGTTTTAGCTATTCATGATAGTATTCCACCCTGGTATGCTGCGTACGTAAATTATATAGTGAGTAATATTCTACCGTCTGACTTGTCGTATCAAAAAAGGAAGTAGTTTGTACACCATGCACGCTCCTATCTTTGGGACGAGCCTTATCTTTTCAAAATTGGAGTTGATGGAGTGGTGAGGTGATGCGTGTCGGAGGTTGAAATGAAATTGATATTAGAGAAGTGTCATAGTTCACCGTACGGAGGCCATTTCATGGGAATGAGGACGACAATGAAGGTATTGGAGGCCGGATTCTTTTGGCCTAATTTATTTCATGATGCTAATGAATTTGTAAAACAATGTGATCGATGTTAACGGTGCGAGACTCTAAGAAAGAACGAGGGAATGTCAATGAATATCATGCTAGAGGTCGAATTGTTCGATGTCTGAGGAATGGACTTTGTTGGTCAGTTCGTCAATTCAAATGGTAATTTATGTATTTTGTTGGCAGTAGACTACGTATCTAAATGGGTAGAGGCGATCACAATACCTAAGAATGATGACAAGGTAGTCCTGAATTTTCTAAGAAACCATATATTCAATCGATTTGGGGTACCTAGAGCGATCATTAGCGACGAGGGAAGTCATTTTTGCAACCATCAATTCACTTCATTGCTAAACAAATACGGGGTCACCCATAAGGTCGCACTCGCTTACCACCCTCAAACAAATGGACTAGCGGAGGAATCAAATAGGGAGATAAAAAGGATTTTAGAGAAATCAGTGAGCATAAATTGGAAAGACTGGTCGCAAAAGCTCACAGATGCATTATGGGCATACCGGACTGCTTTCAAAACTCCCATCAGATTAACCCCGTATAGGTTGGTCTACGACAAATCTTGTCATTTACCACTCAAGTTAGAACACCGGGCATTCTGGGCGATTAAGAAAATAAATTAAGATTTTCGGGACGCCGGTAAGAATAGATTACTGCAACTAAATGAACTCGAGTAGATCAGGATGCAAGCTTACGAGAACTCGCGGATCTGTCAGGAGCGCACAAAGAAGTGGCACGACCGACGCATGAAGGAAAAGCACTTCGAGCCGGGCCAACTAGTCCTCTTATTCAATTCCCGTTTAAAGTTATTTCCCGGGAAACTCAAGTTGAGGTGGTCGGGGCCGTTTAAAGTCAAAATAGTGCATTTGTATGGTGCAGTGACCATCATTAATGAGAGTGACGGGACGGAATTCAAGGTTAATGGCGAGAGACTCAAGTTGTATCTGAAAGACGATACCGATCAGGTGGTGTCGTGTGTCAGGTTTCTGTGATTTAGTACCGTCCTGCCGGGACAGTAAATTAGGCGTTTGGTGGGAGGCAACCCACCGTCTATTTTGATATGTTTATTTTATTAATATATATATATATAATAAATAATAATAATAATTGTAGTACTCATATTAGTAAAAATGCCCCTTTATTTTGTGTTTTTATTATCATCGCTTGACCCGGAAGAAGTTGCGCGATCATTAGATTTTTAATTTTATTTCAGAGGTAGCAACCTGGCAAAAATGAGTCGTGACTTTTAGTTTTATGTTTGGTATTGAAGGGAATAACTGGAACCCGGTCCGGTTCAGTTAAAACGACACCTGGTTAAACCGGCGCCTGGATTCACCGAAGTTGAAAAGTTGCAACGTTCGGATAGGAGGTTGCAACTCTTCATTTTCTGCCTTTCTGTCTTTGAATCCAGCGGACTGATTAAACCGGTCAAGGTTACCGGCCCAACCGGTTGGGTTGCCTTATATAAAAGACCTGGCTCATATATTCGCATTTGACTTTCGTCGATACCCTCATCTGCCCTAAGCATCGCATGGAAGTTGAAGGGGCACGGGCTTCCGGCGGGGACATCGCAAGCGACTGTGCAACCAGCGACACTGCGGCCAAGCCGTGAACTATATCACGATCGCCGGGCGACTTCGAGTTCCAGGCTCATTTTCCCGGTTTCCTCATCCTGCCTTAAGCATCACGCGGAATTTGAAGGAGCGCAGCTTCCGGCAGCGACATCGCGAGCGGCAGTTGTGGAATGGAGGTGTAACCTTCGACGACCTAGCGATAGAGCCATTCGTCCACGACTGCGGAGGTTTTTCTCAACCTCCTGGGGGAAGCTCGGGAGTCGTAGGGTTACAGTGTTCAGGCAATTTCCATCACCCGACGATAACATGAGTGTGCTATTAAGCTTCTGGAGGTATAACTCGTAACCCTAAGTTTGGATTGAATTAGCTATAGTTATTTCCTGCATTTTTCTTGAGGATTGGGTTTAGATTTGGTGGGCTACGTTATGGCTTCCAGGAAGAAGGGTAAAGGGCAATATTTGGTTCGCAAACAAGTGAGGTTTTTAAGTGAAGAAGCCGGCCAAAGGTTTCATTCCCTCCAATTCATACCGCTCATCTACGAAAGAGGGTTCAAAATGGAGAAACGGGGCTGGAGTATAGGATACGTGGGGCAAATTAAGGCTATGGGCAGGGAAAAGTTGTGTCATCTGGGGACGGAGGCAGTTTTACCTTGGGTGTACGAATTTTACGCCAACGCATCAGTCGTAGAGGGAGGGAAAAGTAATTGTAAGGGGAAAGAAAGTGGATTTCTCTGCTGCAGCGATCAACGCATTCTTCGACCTGGACGATGACATTATCCCAGACCATGTCTCAATCCTTTCCACTTTGTCTAAGGAGGAGTTGACTGTAGTTGTTTGTAGTGCATCAAGTCCGAATTGGGTGAGCACTAAGGAGAATGCTCTTAAATCTACATGCCTATCGAGAGAAGCAAAGGTATGGCTTCATTTTGCAAATACAAGCCCGTTGCCCACGCATCACTTAAACTACATTCAAATTGATAGAATCGCACTCATCTACTGCATCATTAAGGGCATAAAGGTAAATATAGGAAGGATCGTCTCCCGGCTTATCTAGACGAAAGTGAATGATAAGAAAATGAAGCATATTTGGTTCCCCACCACTATCACCGAGCTATGTCGCACGACAGGAGTTGAGCAGGGCGAGGGTAGCCTGGTAACTCAAGTGGATCGTCATATCACAGAAACAGTAGTGAACGTGCACATCAAGGTGGCAGCTGAACCTACTCGGAAGCAAGGCAAGTTGAAGGTTGTGGGTGCCGCCAAATCTGAAAAGGCCTCGGCCGCGGCCCCCAAGCACATTGATATTCCGACAGTTGACCACGGAGCGGATCCCGACGGAATGAGCGAGCAGCTTGGGTACATGAAGGCGTATCATTGTTGCCAATTTGTTTACTTCAATTCCCGACTGGACTATATTTGTGAGAATCAAGCCAAGCTGATGCACAAAGCCCAGATTCCAGTAACAGAGCCTAGATATGAGTTGCAGTCCCAGTTTGACAAAGCTGGTCACCTTCTGACTTTTGATTGGTCGAGGGTTGATCCAACGTTGACAAAAGCTAAATAAATGGTGGAGGATGAGGAGGACGAAGACAATGATGAGGAGGAGTAAGAGGATGAAGACGTAGAAAAGGAAGATGAAGATGATGAGGACGACGTGGCGGACGAGGGGGATGCATAGTTCTTTTTGTTTGGTTTCTAGTTTGTGTCTGCTTAGCTACATATACATATAGTATTTTGGGTTCTATTTTGGACAGTTGGTTATTTATCGTTGCACTCGTACATTTGTGTGATGACAAGTTTATCCTTTTGGACATTATCTGTGTGCTAGGATCTTTTATTGAGTATATACTCTGTGTTATGGTGTGCTGAAATTTTGGAACTGTATTTTTTTGTGCTTGGAATTATGTTTTATAATACCATCCGAAGTTTGCTAGGGAGGGTAAAGATATAATGTGCTGTTATAATTTTATTTACCGCATTTTTAGCACTTTTATTGAATTACTTATGAATGTGATCGGGACCGATTTAGGGTCACTTGCCTATGATGTACCATGTTGAATTTGTATTCTATTTGATTACATCTGATGATACATACGCATTTTGATAATATTACTCTTTGTGCTTTAACATTTGTATATGTCCAAGATATAAGTATTACAGGCTAAAACACTTGGTTAGGATTGTTGATGGACATTCCACAATCTAGTAAATTGGGCATGTCATTGAGAATGTAATGGACAACCATGCGAACACTCCAATTCTCAGGGGAGTGTTTAAAATTTCAAGCCTAATTTTGTCCTTCAATTTGTCCTTCCCTTTATATGATAAGTAGAAAAAATATTTTTAAACAAAATTTCTGTGGTATTTAAGTTTATTTGCTAGGGACTAGCAAAGGGCAAGAGTGTGGAGGTGGGGGTAGTATACTCCTACAAATTGAGTGAGAGTTGAATATTTTTAAGCAATAATAGTTAATTCCACTTCTCAATATAATTATCTATTAGGTTAATCAGGAGTTTTTGATGATTACTGTTTAATAGGGTAGTCCATCTTAACGGTTCAAATCTTCGATTGAAAATTTAGTGAGATGGGTAAAAGCTCTTTTAAATACTTCTCTTATCCACACAATTCTTTAAAAGAATTTTTCTTCCTAAAAATTGACCCTCACCGACTTCTAAAAGTAATGATGGAGCATGAACCAAGTCGGAGATGTAAACTAAAACGTTGCAATGTCTAGTTGATTTGAAAGAACGATTAGAACTTACCTTTGATCAATTTGTGTTTCACTACCGTTATTTGATTTGATCATCCACCATCCTTTGAGCTTGAACTTTGAATTTTCACGCATCATTTCCCTATATTTCTAATAGTTATTTCCTAGTAAATCTTCAACAATGGGGAATTGTTAAAAATTTAATAAAATTTTGTGATTCGTAGTGATATGGGGCCCAAGTGTGTGTACATCTACTTGGAATGATCCCCACTACAACTTTATAAAAAGAAAAAAAAGAGAACGTGTCATAGTGATATGCAGCCTAGATATGTATATTCATACTTGGAATGATCCCAACTATGATTACAGAAGAAAAAATTGCAATGTGTGAGTTATAGTGATATATGGCCCGAGTGTGTGTACACCTACTTGGAACGATCCCTACTACGGTCTAAGAAGTTGATAATTAAGAGATGAACCTCATAGTTTGGAGAGTTATTAAGAATATTAACAAGGGAAATACCTTCTACTATCGCATTTGATTCCTTACCAAGCCAAGGTCATTTCCACCACAAGTCCTCATCTTTTATTTTCAAATCAAATCATTAATTCTAATGAGGTTAAGTCAAAGACTTGGTTTCATCTTATTCTTTTCTAACTACTAAGGAGGTTCGATGGACAAGTTTATGGGAAAAAAATGATTTTAGAGGATGGCACACACCACACCGGAAAAGTTTAATTGGGCTTTATCTTTCATCAAGTTAGTGAATATTTGATTATTTCAAACCATTAAGGTGTGACAAGTCCTCATTTGGATAAATGTGAAACTTTTGAGTAATCTCTCTCTTTAATTATGCTTGTGAAGAAGGATCTTGTGAGTTTGTATTATGAGTATTCTCTCTCACTCAATTTCAAAGGTTAGTATTGTCTTTGTTAGGGACTAGGAAAGGTTTAAGTGTGGAGGCGTGATAACTTCTCAAAAATAAGTTATCTAGCCCAATTTTAGATTTAATATTTGTTATAAAATACTTAAAATGATTTTAAATAGAATAGAAATGAAAGTTAATTCATATTTATTTATTTTGTGGCTAATTAAGTCTTTTTCCATGGTGTTATTGCAAGAAATGCCAAAGAAATCTGCTTGGAGAAAGAAATCTGCCCAAATATAAAAACCAGGAAAGTAGGTCACAATGCGCTGGAAAGCAGGTTGCAACGTCTGAACGAATTTTAAATTTCAAAATTCAAAAATTGCGCCATTTGCAATTTTGGAAAGAGGCGTCTTTTGGGAAAAAGGTTGGACGTTTTTTATGGATGATTATTGAGGAATTATGATTGATTCATCATCTTAAGGAGAGATGGCAAGAGAGAGACTTCGTCATTTAGGGTTGGTGAAAATCCTCCATTGAAGAAGGGCGGCTAGAGCGAGGAATACGACAGATCTCTGGACAGATCGAGCGAGCGACTACGAAAGGAGAATCCTGCAGCGTTTAATCGTTAATTCCATCATGTTTTGTAAGATTTCTCCAAACGTTTCACGATTTTCTTCCCTCGCTATGGACTAATTTCCTTAATGTTGTGATGTGAAAGTACTATGTCTATTGTAATGAATGCTCCCTAGTTTCCTCTTTGTAATTGTTTGGTGAATGAACCTTTATTGAATTTATAATCTATATTCTGAAGCCATTGATCACGGTTTCGCCTTTTTACTACGCTCCATAAATCGAGAAAGGAGTTATGTAAGTGTGTTATAGATTTCATATAGCACTTGAAGAGAGAAGAGATTTCCTCTTGGTGTTAGCAACTTTGGTTTTCAATCTTTAATCGGTTTCCTATTTCACCCGAGGGGAAATAGAGGACTAGAGACCTCCGATATCGAGAGATACGATTGTCTACTCTAAAATCATTGCAAGGTTTTCCACCACTCATTTTCACAAAGTATCATTTATAAATTTATTGCAGTAGACATAGGAAATCACCGCACAAGATTACTTCTCCAATCTGAATTTAAAGTTTTCTCCTAAGGAACTTTAGTTTATTTTAACTTATTTTAGAAATTCGTCATAATTTAGTTACTAAATCAAAATCATCATTTTTTCACTTGGATTTAAAGAAATGGTCTAACTAGTAATTGCAAGCACTGAATTCACCACCTCTCCGTAGAAAGGATCTCTATTCACTCTTTATTACTGGAACCAGCACGTGCACTTGCATGTAATACGCACACTTGTTTGGGGCGTATCAACCACCCTAAGCCATTTTCCGGCGAGACACCCGACAAGAGGGGTGAGGGCGAGATCACCACCGCGAGAGGACTTCCCGGCGAGAGCTTCCGGGCGAGATGGCTTCCCAGTCGAGGTGAGAGGGGTGAGGGCGAGATCACCGTCGTGAGTTGGTGCGGGCGAGAGCCACAGCCGAGATGGCTCTATCCAGGAGAGGCTTCCTTGTCCGGCGAGACCACCCTACGAGCTAACTGCGGTCAGCAGCCGTGAGTGGAAGCTACTGCGAGCTGCTCCGGTGAACAGTCCTAGGCGGGTGCACCAGCGGGCGGTTACAAGACACGTGATTAAAGTCGCAAAACACACTCCAGCTCTACTGCGCTTCACCCGGAAAAGGGAAGAAGGAAGGGAAACAAATTCACTATTTCTCAGCAAACTTCAAATGAACTACATACATGCTTTTATATAGGCTAGCATAGCCAATAAAAAACTGACACATGGCCCCACATTAAATGCCAACTACAAGCTCCATCTCTCTTTTCTGCCAAAAACATTAAACAAATACATAAAATTATATATATAACTGTTGACCAGGTCAACACTAAAATATCACCAACAAACTCCCCCTCAAACTTGGCAGCCCATGTCGAGTTTGCCTTTGAGCTTCAGAAATGTCTCTACCTTCAAAGCCTTTGTGAAGATATCTACGATCCGCTCTCCGGTGGGACAATACACAACCTCAACTGTCTTCTGATCCACCAGCTCACGAAGAAAGTGGTACCTTGTCTAAATATGCTTGATGCTCCCATGCAGCACAGGGTTCTTCGCGAGCTGTATTGCGGACATGTTGTCAACATATATAGTCATAGAACCCTCTTATTTATGATGTAACTCCTGCAAGAGGTTCTTCAACCAAATCTCTTGACAGGCACAGGCCGCTGCTGCGATATACTCTGCTTCACACGAGGACAGGGCTATCGTTGCCTGCTTTTTCGAGCTCTATGAGAACACACTTGTTTCCACATGGAAAGCATACCCATAAGTTCTCTTCCGATCATTCACATCTACACCGTAGTCGCTGTTCGAGTATCCAACCAGCTTCAGCTCCTCTCATGTAGAGTACTTCAGGCCAAGATCTCTTGTCTCATTCACATACCTCAGGATCCTCTTAGCTGCCGAGAAATGGTCCTGCTTCTGCTCCTCTATGTACCTGCTTACCACTCCAACGACATACATGATATCAGGCCTGGTGAAATTCAGGTAGCGTAGACTTTCGACCAAGCTCTTGAATAATGTGGAGTCGACTGCTCCCTCCTTTGAGTCCTTCCTTAACTTCAATCCTAGATCAGTAGGAGTGGTGGTAGCTTTGCTATCCTCCATCTTGAACTTCCTCAAGATCCCCTATGTATACTTCTTCTGTGAGATGAAGATACCATCTTCACTCTGTTGTACCTGCACACCTAGGAAGTAGTTGAGCTCTCCCAGGTCGGTCATCTAAAACTCCTTCATGGTCTGCTTGAACTCCTCGAACATGGTAGGATTGTTGCCTGTGAATATCATATCATCTACGTATAGACATATGATCATCATATCACCATTCTTCTCCATCTTCGTGTAGAGATCATACTCGTAAGGACACTTCATATAGCCATGCTTCTGGAGGTATGCATCTATCCTTCCATTCCAAGCACGAGCTCCTTGCCTCAACCTATACAGTGCTTTGTCCAATTTACACACCTTCCTCTCTTCGCCCTTCACAACATATCCAGGAGGCTGCTCGATGTACACATCTTCCTCCAGGTAGCCATTCAGATAAGTAGACACAACATCCATTTGCAAAATCTTCCACCCATAATGAGCTGCCAGTGCGATGATTAACCTGATGGTGTCAATACGCACCATTAGAGCAAAGACCTCATCGTAATCAACTCCTTGGACTTGCCTGTATCCCTTCACTACAAGTCTCGCCTTGTGCTTCTCCACTTCTCTATGCTTATTTCTCTTCACTTTGTAGACCCACTTCACCCCGAGGGGTTTGTGGCCGGTTGGTGGATCGACCAGCTTTCAGGTATCATTCCTTTTGATGGACTCTATGTCCTCATCCATCTCCTTCCTCCACATCTTCTCTTGGGAAGCTTCATCATACGATTGCGGCTCGCAATCTGCTAAGAGACAATATAAAGAAAAATTATTACGTGTCTATACCGTCTCCTCATAGATCTCCTCCAAACTCCTCATCCTTGGTTGAGGACGATCAGCCTTTCCCCTTCTAGTGCTAGCTCCACTAGAACCGCCTCCACTTGTGATTGTTCCCCTCGAGTAGGGAGTAGAAGCTCCCCCTGACTCTCCACTTGGTGGTGATGGTGGCTCATCTCCACCAACCTCAGCTTCTGCTTCGTGACCACCCTCCTCTTCATCATCATCGAAGAACATTCCTGTGATGCTTCTCACCTTCTCATCCCAGCTCCATCAGCTATCCTCCTCAAACAAAACATCCCTTGAGATTATTGTTTTCTCCGTCACTGGATTGTACAACTTGTAAGCTTTGTTCATTGGAGTGTAGCCCACAAAGATGCACTTCTCGCACTTGTCATCAAGTTTCTTCCTCCTCTAGTCCGGGACATGATCATATGCCACACAACCAAAGACGCTCAAGTGTTTAACACTCGTTCTCCATACACTCTAAGATTTAAATGGAGTCATGAACTTCACGCTCTTCGTTGGGCACCTGTTAAGCAAGTACACAACACACTACACTGCTTCCGCCCAGAACATTTTTGGCAATCCATTGCCCTTCACCACACTTTTCGCCATGTTCATGATGGTCAGATTCTTCCTCTCTGTGACTCCATTCTGCTGGAGTGAATATGTCATCGTCAATTGATGAGATATCCTACACTCTCTATATAATTTATCAAATATCCTAGAGGTGTACTCCCCATCCCTATCTGTCCTCAGCACCTTTAGTGGTTGTCCACTCTCCTTCTCCACCATCTCCTTGAACTCCTTGAACCTGTCAAGGGCCTCGGATTTCTCCTTCAAAAAATACACCCAACACTTCTGACTGAAGTCATCTGTGAAGGTGATATAGTACTTGCTTCCGCCAACTGAGGTAGTCTCAAACGGACCAGCGATGTCCGAGTGAACACTCCTTAATGTTAAAGGCCTCTGCTTGCTTTTGGCTTGTCGTGGTAGGAGAGAGCGCCAAGAAATTGTTGATGTGGCTACTAAAAATTGTCAAGGGATATATAATGATCTAAGGGATAAGATGCACTTGAGAAGACATTTTGAAGAGATAATTGCGAAGGAGTGTCATACTGCTACACTGGACCTCTGAGGTGGATAAGTCAAATTTGCTCAAATTATTCTACAGTAGTGATTTTGGTAGACGGTGACTTGCGGAGTGGACGTTGTAGTCATTGAGACTGGACGATGTGTGATGTGCACAGTGGATACATGGTTCATATAAGGTCCCACTTGAGCCGACTGGATTACATCAACCCGAGTGGATATGGTGGTGTCATGTTCATTGGTGATTTCCTCTATCAACACAGAATCACCTTGTGACATAGTGGGTTCAATTCCATCATGACGGTGGGATGTTAAGAGTTCATGTTGTTGGGTAGAATGGTGAGAGAAGAAAAATAGTGTTCGTCTTTCAAGACATATAACTTCAACTCTATCTGCTCATGTTGATATCTATAAGAAGAGTAAATTCTTAAGATTCTTTTTGTGAAGATATTTATAGGCTAAGTACTGTCTTAAGAAGATCTAGACACACTACCCAAATTCACATATTCAACTAGCATCCCTCTCATCAATGGGCTAACACACTTAAAGACTCTTAGATCATAATGACCCCCTAAGCTCAAGCCTAATAAAGAATTTGACCAAGTACAAGTGGAATTGTAACACCTCCCCTGTAGTGGACGTATAATATGGGTCCGGCCAGGGCCACACAACATACGAATGCCACAGCTTTAGTATTATAAGTTGATATAGCTACCCAAACTCAAAACACTTGCACAACACAGCGGAAAACCAAGCACAACTAGAAGTTATCCACTAACCAAAAGAGTAAACAAATGGCCTTAAGGCCTTACATCAAATGTCCAAAAGTAAAATAATACATCAAACAAGAATGTGCATAGCACTCCTAGTCTACCTCGGCATGCAAGCCGGACAAAAGAGTCTCAAACAGACATCATCAAAAAGTAGTGCTACAAAAGAGGGAAAAACACTTCATGGGGCTTAGGCCTTTCTGGCCGGCGTGCTAGCTTCTGCATGCGATCCTTGCCCTGTAAAAATTATTAGTAACGTGGGTCAGCAAAGGCTGACCTCAAACTGTGTAACAACACATCTCCTCCCGGCCGCCCTAACGGACCCCGGGGAACCCTCCAACCTGCAAGTCAGCACTTCATATGCAAATAAACATCTATAAATAGAAAAGCTTTAAAGCAGGCTTGGATGTCTCAATCATCAAACATGTTCTCTACTGGTTGAGCATATAAAGAAAGGGCCTACTATGCAACATGGATGCAACACCCGGGCTTCACCCAAGGTACCCTACAGCGTATGCATCTAGCACAACATCACATCATTTGGGTACTCACATTTCCCCAATTGGCATAAAGTCGCAAACATTGAGGGAGACACAACTCCCTCACAAGGCGCATAGGCCGCCACATGGAATTCTTGCCAAGGCCCCACCCGCTCGTGGGCCTAGCCCCGGGCTTGCCTGCAAGCTCTGACATCTCATGTCAGGATTCCAACAACCACAGACTGACTGATTCTAAGAAGCCTTGCTGGACCCCACCCGCTCATGGCCTCTTTGCCCGGGCTTGCCCCAAGCTTGGCATTCTCGTCAGTCTCACAGAAGGGGACTAGTCTCGCCGGGACACTCTCCTCGCATGACGCACATGTCACGGGATAGCCAGCCGACCACGGAGACATAGTCACGCCTTGGCACAACACAACCAAGACTAAACACATTGCAATCCCTCTTTGTACCGCAGCGTTCCCGCGCACCAAGGAAAACATCTCCAACTCGTGCGGAGCTAACCTTGTCCACCAAGGAAACCATCTCCATTCTCATACGGAGCTAACCTTGTCCCTCAAGGAAACCATCTACCGCCACGAGGAGCTAACCTTGTCCGGGTTCGACTACACGTACCTTTTCAAGCAAACGGGACAATCATCACCACAACACAAACGGCATCTTGCCGCAACGGAAATCTCTACGAATCCCTAAGTTCGTATGCAACATCACCGAGTCGGACTAACGGTCGCGACTACGGCTTCAACCACCATGCCTAATCCACTAGCGAAGCGGATCTCTAATGCAAAATATGTCGGGGACGGACTCAATCAACCCGGAGGTTCCTCTTAAACCTTGGCAAACCAAAGCCCCTCTCATTTGAGAGTTTGGTGCCCAAAAATCCAGAAGAAAACGATGCTAAAAACGTGCATCCTAAAGACTGAGAGGAGAGATGTCGTTACCTTCCGACTCCTCTTCCTTGCCATGGTAAAAAAAATATAGCCGGATGGAAAACTTCGCAACGCTCCAAGCTTCACGGATCCGGACTCGGCTCGCGATTTGGAGCTCCGAAACCCTTCCTACAGCCCAAGGCTTCTTCTTCTTCCTCCTTGCTCTAGTTTTTCTCAAGAACTTAGAAAGAGAGGACTTGGAGAACAAATGAGGGTTTCCCACCCTAGAATCGGACTTAACTTCCCTGGAGATGGCCTGAACCGTTAGATCCCAAAACCAGAAAAAGAATGGCCGCGATTCGCCTGGAAAATAGAAGACCTGGGCCGAACACGGCCTGGCACACGCCCGTGTCCAGGGCCGTGTGCCTCATTCGCCGTCTCAAATCGACGCGACTGGAATCAGACACGGGCATTCGACACGCCCGTGTTCAATCCGACACGCCTGTGTCCCCAGCGACACGGCCGTGTGGCCTGCCGTGTATCTCCAACGACACGGCCCCAACACCAACCCGAGAGGTGACACGGCCTGGGACACGCCCGTGTCCCAAGCCGTGTGCCAAGTCTCGACACCCGTCGACAGGCTTTGTGTCGACACCGCGGAAAAACGTCGAGCGAAGATCGTCGACCAAGCGGGACACGCCCTGTGACACGCCCGTGTCACAGGTCGTGTGCCCCAGTCTCGACACATTGTCGAGCGAAAGTGTCGACACTTGGGCCGAGTGTCGACACGGCCTCGACACGCCCTGCGACACGCCCGTGTCGCAGGCCGTGTGCCCCACTCTCGACACTTTGTCGAGCGAAAGTGTCGACACTTGGGCCGAGTGTCGACACGCCCCGATACGCCCTGCGACACGCCCGTGTCGCAGGCCGTGTGCCTCCCTCTCGACACTTTGTCGAGCGAAAGTGTCGACACTTGGGCCGAGTGTCGGCACGGCCTCGACATGCCCTGCGACACGCCCGTGTCGCAGGCCGTGTGCCTCCTGCCAGAAACCCAAAAAATTTTCAGAACTGCAGACTGAACCTCTTGCAAAAACTGGGGTGTTACAACTCTCCCCCACTTAACAGAATTTCATCCTGAAATTTCAAAACAAACGAGGTACAAAACTTAAATTGTACCTGACAAAAATAGTTCTGGATAGTCTTCTAGCATGGCCTGTTCTCGCTCCCACGAGAACTCCTCACGACCGCAGTTGTCCCAACGAACTTTCACAAGTTTAACTTCTTTATTCCGCAACTGCCGAATCTCCGAATCTTCTATAGCGATTGGAAGGATTCGCGTCCTCAAGTCTTCCTCAATCGGCACCGATGTCGGCTCAATCACCACGCTAGCCTCCACCAGGGCTTTCCTCAACACGGAGACGTGGAAGACGTCATGTAATCCACTCAAATCTGCGGACAATGCCAACCGATAAGCTGCTTCTCATACCCGCTCAACAATTTCAAAAAGCCCCAAAAACCTTGGACTCAACTTCTTGAGTCGGCGAATCCGCGAGACGCCTTTGAACGGCTTGACCTTCAGATAAACCCAATCACCAACTGCAAATTCCAACTTCCGGTGACGAGCATTAAAATATTTTGCTTGCCTGTCTTGCGCCACTTTCATACGCTCTTGGATGGTCTGAACCAACTCACAAGCGTCAACTACCACATCCTTTCCCAAAATTTTGGTGTCTCCCGCCTCTGCCCAAGACATTGGCGTTCGACACCGCCTCCCATACAAAGCTTCGTATGGCGCCATCTTTATGCTTGCTTGAAAACTGTTGTTGTACGCAAATTCTACCATGAAGAGGTGATCCTCCCACCTCTTGCCAAAATCAAGAACGCACATTCTCAACATATCCTCCATAGTACGGTTCGTTCTCTCCGTTTGCCCATCAGTCTGAGGATGGAACGCCATACTAAACTTTAGCTTCGTGCCCAAGCTCTTCTGAACCAATCTCCAGTCCTTGGACGTAAATCGTCCATCTCGATCACTGACTATGCTCTTAGGAACTCCGTGCAGTCGCACAATGTTGCGAACATACAACTCCACCAACTTCTCCACGCTGTCCTCTTTCCGATTTGGGATGAAGTGAGCCACCTTGGTTAGGCGATCCACGATCACCCAAATAGCATCATTCCCATGCTGCGATCTAGGCAACCCATGCACAAAGTCCATGAAGATGTCCTCAAATTTCCATTCAGGAATTGGAAGGGGCTTCAGGAACCCGCCCGGTTTCTGACATTCGGCCTTCACCAAGGCACATGTTTGGCAACGACTCACATACAAAGCTACATCTCGCTTCAACCCCGGCCACCAAAAGGATTTCTTCATATCCAAGTACATCTTTGTACTGCCCGGGTGAATGGAGTACTTTGAGAAGTGAGCCTCAAACATCAACTCCTCACGGAGATTGCCAAACTGCGGTACACAAACCCTTCCATCCTTTCTCAAGATTCCCCCGATCATCTCCCAGGTGCTGCTCTCGCCCGTTTGAGCCTCCAACACAAAAGGTTAAAACTCCACATCTAATCGAGTCGCTTCCCGAATACAATCGGACAAGTCGTTTTGCACTTCAATCCAGTTCAACCGAGCCACGCTAGACTCGCCTCTCGCAACACATTCCAATCCAAGGGACTCACATTCCCGTACCAACCGCTCATCATGAGCTTCGATCCAATTTCCTTGCCTCGAGTACTTTCTACTCAACGCATCCGCCACCACATTGGCTTTACCCGGCGTATACTGGATCGCCACTTCGTAGTCTCCAAGAAACTCAACCCATCTGCGTTGCCGCATATTCAAGTCCTTTTGATCCAAGAGATACTTCAGGCTTTTATGGTCCGTGAAGATCTCCACCCTTGCGCCATACACATAGTGTCGCCATATTTTCAACGCGAAGATTACCGCCGCCAGCTCCAAATCATGGACGGGGTAATTCCTCTCATGAGGTTTCAGCTGTCTAGACCCAAAAGCTATCACCTTGCCATGCTGCACTAACACGCAACCCAAGCCGCATCCCGATGCGTCACTGAAAATTTGAAATCCATCGGTCCCTTGCGGTAAACTCAGGATCGGAGCCATCATAAGCCTCTCCTTCAGGGCCTCAAATGCTTGACTGCACTCTTGGGTCCACACAAATTTATGGTCTTTGCGAGTGAGAGAGGTGAGGGATAGAGCTAACTTCGAGAAATTCTCCACGAATCTCCTATAATACCCGGCTAGTCCAAGAAAACTTCGGACTTCCGCCACGGTCCTCAACACCGGCCAATCTCTGATGGCCTCCACTTTCGCTGGATCCACTGCCACCCCATCACCACTAATCACGTGGCCCAAAAATGCCACCTTCTCCAACCAGAACTCGCATTTGGAGAATTTTGCATACAACGCATTCTCCCTCAACACTTGCAAAACCATTCTCAAGTGGGTCTCATGCTCCACTTCCGACTTGGAGTACACCAAGATGTCATCAATGAAGACAACCACAAACGAATCCAAGTAATCCTGAAATACTCGATTCATCAGATCCATGAACACTGATGGTGCGTTCGTCAATCCGAACGGCATCACTGTAAACTCAAAGTGTCCATACCTTGTACCAAAGGCAGTTTTGGGTATGTCCTCATCTCGAATTTGTAGCTGATAGTATCCTGACTTCAAGTCCAACTTCGAATATACCACTGACTCCACCAATTGGTCAAACAAATCGTCTATCCGAGGGATCGGATACTTATTCTTAACGGTCAACTTATTGAGCTCTCGGTAGTCTATGCACAGGCGCATGCTACCGTCTTTCTTCTTTACAAACAACACCGGTGCGCTCCACGGTGAAGAACTGGGTCTAATATACCCTTGCTCCAACAGTTCCTGTAACTGTACCTTAAGTTCCGCCAACTCCTTTGGTGCCATCCTAAATGGAGGACGTGACACCGGTCTAGCCTCCGGCACTAACTCGATCGAGAAGTCGATCTCCCGCCGAGGAGGCGCTCCAGGAAGTTCATCCGGAAACACATCCTTGAACTCTGCCACCACAGGCACTTCCTCAATAGACAGTTGGGAGAGACGAACCTCCAATAACGCTACAAGCGCTACACCACCCTGGTTAACCGCCCGCACCAACTGCATGGCCGAAATCAGGGAACAGGCCACTCCACAAAGGCCCTCAAATTTGACTTCTGCTTGCCCTTTACTCTTTAGAGTCACTACCTTGGATAAACAATCAATGTTGGCGCGCTGCTCTGCAAGCCAGTCCATGCCCAAAATGACATCGAACTCTACTAATGGTAACACTGCTGCTTCCAGAGTGAAGACAACTCCGTCTAGCTCCCAACAAATGCGCCCTTTAGCCCCGGTGGTCATAGATGACCCATTGGGCATGCGCACTCTCAGCTCTGCTCCCGACGAGAAAGACTCAACTCCTATTCTCCGGATGAAGCTCTCCGCAAGAAAGGAGTGCGATGCTCCCACATCAGTCTAAAAGGATGAAGCACAAAATTTAAACTTAAATTCTCTTCATACCTGTCACCACATCAGTCTGGCGGATCGCTTCTTGCTGTCCAAGGTTGTAGGCCCTTGGTTGCACCGGTTGGAACCGAGAAGCGCTTGACTCCGCCATCTTTCCTTTCTCTGCAGCACTGGGGCCCGAGCGCACAGACTGCTCCTGCTTTGACTCTTGCCCCGCTCCCCCTTGCTAACAAGCACGGGCTATGTGCCCAACCTTCCCGCAGTTGTAGCACGTCGGCGGTCCCCTAGAGTGGGAACCCCCAGGCGTCCAATTGCTCCTCTCACCAGATCTGGAAGTGTAAGGCTTCTTCCTCCACCTACTCCCATCAGACTTTACATGAGATTGGGAGGGCTTCCCTTCCCCGCTCTTGGGAGTAAAAGCCTTTCGACGCTGGGTTCGCTCCAGATCATTCTCCAAGCTCCTGGCGGCTTCAACTAGCTCATTAAATCCCGCCCTCTTCATGGAGATGAGGGGTTGTCTCAGATTTTCCCTCAACCCTTGGTAGAAGAGGTTATCCCTCTCTACATCATTTGTCATTGTCGTTCCCGCATAACGACCCAATCGGGTGAACTCTTGCACGTACTCATCCACTGTCTTGTCTCGCTGCATTAGATGCAGAAACTGCCTCTGCAGGGCCAATCGTGTTGAAACTGGGATATACCTCTTAAGAAAAGCGTCCCCAAACTCTTCCACTGACGGGGTGTGTCCCGGGAACAGGCGACCGCTATGGCTCACCCACCACAACTTGGCGTCTCCTTCCAACATGAACGCCGCATACTCCGCTTTCTTTTCCTCTGGCGTCTCTGCCGCCCTTAGTAGTTCTTGAATACGAACCCACCAATCCTCCGCATCCGTTAGCGTTCCAACACCCTTGAAGGACGGGGGATGGAAACTCAGGAAGTACTTCATGTGTCGGTCTCCATGTCCTACCACCACCCTTTCTGCCAAAGGCTCCACTCGCCTGGCTTCTCCGCCTGGCACGGCCGTCGCCGTGTCCGGTGTAGCAGGGGTTGCTACCTGGGCTGCAGTCGCCGCTTGGGCTGCCACCATCACTTCTGCAAGCATACGGCAGAAGTCGGCCGGGTTTACACCCGTGCCCAAAAGGCCTGGAGCAGTAGCACTGCTCGCCGAGAGATCATCCCTTGCTCTTGAAGTGCCCGCCTCGTTGCTTGCACTCTTCAGGAAAACAAGAAATAAGGGATTAGTCTCCAATCTCAAGACTAAAACATAAGGACACTCACGGTCCCGCGTTACTCTTATGTGGATAACTTCTCTACGCACTGACCTTGAATCTAACCTCCCTCTGATACCAAATTGTAACACCTCCCCTGTAGTGGACGTATAATATGGGTCCGGCCGGGGCCCCACAACATACGAACGCCACAGCTTTAGTATTATAAGTTGATATAGCTACCCAAACTCAAAACACTTGCACAACACAGCGGAAAACCAAGCACAACTAGAAGTTATCCACTAACCAAAAGAGTAAACAAATGGCCTTAAGGCCTTACATCAAATGTCCAAAAGTAAAATAATACATCAAACAAGAATGTGCATAGCACTCCTAGTCTACCTCGGCATGCAAGCCGGACAAAAGAGTCTCAAACAGACATCATCAAAAAGTAGTGCTACAAAAGAGGGAAAAACACTTCATGGGGCTTAGGCCTTTCTGGCCGGCGTGCTAGCTTCTGCATGCGATCCTTGCCCTGTAAAAATTATTAGTAACGTGGGTCAGCAAAGGCTGACCTCAAACTGTGTAACAACACATCTCCTCCCGGCCGCCCCTAACGGACCCCGGGGAACCCTCCAACCTGCAAGTCAGCACTTCATATGCAAATAAACATCTATAAATAGAAAAGCTTTAAAACAGGCTTGGATGTCTCAATCATCAAACATGTTCTCTACTGGTTGAGCATATAAAGAAAGGGCCTACTATGCAACATGGATGCAACACCCGGGCTTCACCCAAGGTACCCTACAGCGTATGCATCTAGCACAACATCACATCATTTGGGTACTCACATTTCCCCAATTGGCATAAAGCCGCAAACATTGAGGGAGACACAACTCCCTCACACGGCGCAAAGGCCGCCACATGGAATTCTTGCCAAGGCCCCACCTGCTCGTGGGCCTAGCCCCGGGCTTGCCTGCAAGCTCTGACGTCTCATGTCAGGATTCCAACAACCACAGACTGACCGATTCTAAGAAGCCTTGCTGGACCCCACCCGCTCATGGCCTCTTTGCCCGGGCTTGCCCCAAGCTTGGCATTCTCGTCAGTCTCACAGAAGGGGACTACTCTCGCCGGGACACTCTCCTCGCATGACGCACATGTCACGGGATAGCCAGCCGACCACGGAGACATAGCCACGCCTTGGCACAACACAACCAAGACTAAACACATTGCAATCCCTCTTTGTACCGCAGCGTTCCCGCGCACCAAGGAAAACATCTCCAACTCGTGCGGAGCTAACCTTGTCCACCAAGGAAACCATCTCCATTCTCATACGGAGCTAACCTTGTCCCTCAAGGAAACCATCTACCGCCACGAGGAGCTAACCTTGTCCGGGTTCGACTACACGTACCTTTTCAAGCAAACGGGACAATCACCACCACAACACAAACGGCATCTTGCCGCAATGGAAATCTCTACGAATCCCTAAGTTCGTATGCAACATCACCGAGTCGGACTAACGGTCGCGACTACGGCTTCAACCACCATGCCTAATCCACTAGCGAAGCGGATCTCTAATGCAAAATATGTCGGGGACGGACTCAATCAACCCGGAGGTTCCTCTTGAACCTTGGCAAACCAAAGCCCCTCTCATTTGAGAGTTTGGTGCCCAAAAATCCAGAAGAAAACGATGCTAAAAACGTGCATCCTAAAGACCGAGAGGAGAGATGTCGTTACCTTCCGACTCCTCTTCCTTGCCATGGTAAAAAAAATATAGCCGGATGGAAAACTTCGCAACGCTCCAAGCTTCACGGATCCGGACTCGGCTCGCGATTTGGAGCTCCGAAACCCTTCCTACAGCCCAAGGCTTCTTCTTCTTCCTCCTTGCTCTAGTTTTTCTCAAGAACTTAGAAAGAGAGGACTTGGAGAACAAATGAGGGTTTCCCACCCTAGAATCGGACTTAACTTCCCAGGATATGTCCTGAACCGTTAGATCCCAAAACCAGAAAAAGAATGGCCGCGATTCGCCTGGAAAATAGAAGACCTGGGCCGAACACGGCCTGGCACACGCCCGTGTCCAAGGCCGTGTGCCTCATTCGCCGTCTCAAATCGACGCGACTGGAATCAGACACGGGCATTCGACACGCCCGTGCTCAATCCGACACGCCCGTGTCCCCAGCGACACGGCCGTGTGGCCTGCCGTGTGTCTCCAACGACACGGCCCCAACACCAACCCGAGAGGTGACACGGCCTGGGACACGCCCGTGTCCCAAGCCGTGTGACAAGTCTCGACACCCGTCGACAGGCTTTGTGTCGACACCGCGGAAAAACGTCGAGCGAAGATCGTCGACCAAGCGGGACACGCCCTGTGACACGCCCGTGTCACAGGTCGTGTGCCCCAGTCTCGACACATTGTCGAGCGAAAGTGTCGACACTTGGGCCGAGTGTCGACACGGCCTCGACACGCCCTGCGACACGCCCGTGTCGCAGGCCGTGTGCCCCACTCTCGACACTTTGTCGAGCGAAAGTGTCGACACTTGGGCCGAGTGTCGACACGCCCCGACACGCCCTGCGACACGCCCGTGTCGCAGGCCGTGTGCCTCCCTCTCGACACTTTGTCGAACGAAAGTGTCGACACTTGGGCCGAGTGTCGGCACGGCCTCGACACGCCCTGCGACACGCCCGTGTCGCAGGCCGTGTGCCTCCTGCCAGAAACCCAAAAAATTTTCAGAACTGCAGACTGAACCTCTTGCAAAAACTGGGGTGTTACAGGAATGTTGTCTAATTTATTCTATTGTTGATCACATTAGCTGAATTAATCCCCAACATTTCAACAATTTCACATCATCTAATTACCTAAATATGATAATGGGGCAATATGTCCCATTAACACAAGATGTTGGTCAACCATTGACCAGGATTAGTAAGGTGTGACAGTAAGTTCATCTAAACCTCATGATATATATATCAATTTTCTTTCAATAAACTAAGTTAGAATGATCAGAGATCCTCACTTAATAATGAGCCATCTTAGGCTGTGTTTGGCGTGACTTATCGCGGCTTATTTGTTCCGGTGAGGTTGGACAAAAATGTCATTATCATACCAAAATCTTATGCCCCAAAGTAATTTCTTTTTTTGATAACGAAAGTAACATTTGTCATACCAAACGTATAATGATGATTTTGTCCAACCTCACCAGAACTAATAAGTCGCGCCAAACGCAGCCTAAAGATGCATTTGGCGCAGCTTATCGCGGCTTATTTGCTCCGGTGAGGTTGGACAAAAATGTCACTATCATACCAAAATTTTATGCCCCAAACTTGTTTCTTTTTTTGATAACGGTAGTAACATTTGTCATACCAAACATACAATGACGATTTTGTCTAACCTCATCGGAGCAAATAAGCCGTGATAAGCCGCGCCAAACCCAGCTTTAATCTATTAGCCCAATTTATGTGTAACCCTCACTTAAAAATTTATTGAAAACATAAAAGCATGCTTGACCTTTCGGGAAAATTTTATATACGCTAAGCGTTTCATGTGATGGTCCGTAAATAAATAGGACCTCTAATATGTTTTTCGCACTTTTGGCGGAAAGCTCTTCGCCCAAAAACACCACCTCGCAACTCTTCATCGGAGCCGAGGACATAGTTGCTCCCTCTCCGGGAAGGAAAAGTGTGTGATTCTTCTACATCGCAACTCTTCCCGGTGACCGGCGACGACCCAGCTGCTCGCGCTCATGTCGGAAAACACAATAGTTCTTTGTGATGGCGCTACTTTCCCGGTAGGCGACAACCTAGATGCTACTTTTCCTATTGGAGAAGATCGTGTTTCTTCACTATCCCCCTCGAGTGCCTACCGGCCTCAATATGCCTTCGACAAATACAGATTCTCCTCCCATCTTGATCTTTACATTGATGCCCATGAAGTTTAGGATTTCTCTTTTATTGTTCCTCTTACGCTGCACTACATACATGTAACTTCTGATTCAGTTAACGCAAATGGGCAGGTGATCTGAGAAAGCCTCAAAATGAAACAAGAAGCGATTTCCTATTGTCTTCGGAAACAACTGTAATTTTTCATCTCCTCCTAAAATTTCTCTTGAATATAGTTTAATTTTGAGGTTCCATTTGACTGTAAATTTGGGGGAATGTTGATGTTTTTTAAGTTCGGCCCGTTATAACTCCGTGGTTTGTGATTTTGAACTGTAATTATCTAATTTTTTAAAACTAAAATTTTTAACTATAATTAGTATTGCTTTTAGAACTGTAATTCAAGAAACAAATTTGTATTGTATGTTGGGTTGTAAATCTTCATCCCAAGCTAAAGTTTTTGATGAATATAGTTTTCATGTTTCATGTATCTGTATTTTTGTGGAATGTTGATGTTTGTAAAATCCAGTCCGGTCTAATTGTCTAATGTTTTTTACATTCATACGTTATAACTTTACTGTTTATTTTTTTGAGCTGTAATTATCAATTATTTTGGAACTGTAACTTTCAAATAAAATTATTATGGTGATTTTGAACTATAATTATAACTGGTTTCGAAACAAAAAAATTACTAACATAGATTGTGTTCTTTGTAAAGAAACCAATTGTGTTTCCGATTGTGCATTCCGAGGAAGAGGCTTATATATTGTATTGTGATTATGCAAACCGGATTGGATTTAGTGTGCAGAAGCAACACATTACTTACTGGACACATACAAGAACTATAAAAGTCAGAGAATATAGTTGTTCAAAATCGGGAAGTAAATGAAGCCATCACCAAAGAAGTGCCTATTGAAAGCATGTTTATCTCTATTGAAAGCCCTTACAAGAACATAAAGTAATGGAATATTTTGAGTTAAACTAGGCATCTCAAACAGCGGAAGAACACCGACTTCCCTCAAAATCCGCTTAGGTTTCTCCTCCATGACATCTAACAAAGAACGTGCATTCATTTTGAAAGTTGACACAACACATCTAGAGTTAAGATAGTTACTGCCAGACACTACAACAAAAGTTACGAATTAACATATATATGTACAAATACACCACATATAATGTGTAATTATTCTTATTTGTCGTTTTGGACGAAAGTAAACTTATAAATTGGGTAGACTTTGCTTGAGATCACCTATTGAGAAGATTTATTACAAGAATATAAACATAACAATCAGAGAACCATAAAAAATATGTCATTTATAACTGGAGTTACGAGTTGAAAAGAAAAAAATAGTAGTTAAACTTAGAACTATAATTAGATTTTAAATGTGAACCATAAAAAATTCAGAAGTTACAACTTGAATTCGAAAAAAGGTATAAAAATAATTTGGTCTTATAAAATGAACTGTAATTATATAAAAAACCAAAATCATGGATGAACTTACAACAGGAACTAACTAAAATAAAACATGTACAGTTGTAAGTTCCAGTTTAATTTCAGGTTATAAACAAAATGTGATAATATCTTCAGTATAATATGACTGGACCTTACAACTGTAATTATAAAGCTGCAAAACTAAGCTTTAAGTGTATCTGTTAGTACAAGACTGGAACTGAAAATAATGGAGGACTTACAACTGGAAGCGTGAAATGGTATAAAAAAATTTAGAACTCAATAATATAGATAATCCATTAACCTTAGAACTATAAAATACAGACATGCAACTGTAATTATTTCATGACATATTATACAGAAAATATTATCATATTTTGTTTATAACTTGAACTTACAACTGTAATTATACAGCTGCAAAACTAAGCTTTAAGTGTTATCTATTACTACAAGAATGGAAATGGAAACAATGGAGGACTTACAATTGGAAGCATGAAACAGTATTAAAAAAGTAGGACTCAAAAATATAGATAATCCATTAATCTTAGGACTGTAAAACACAGACATGAAACTGTAATTATTTCATGACACATTATACAGAAGATATTATTATATTTTGTTTATAACCTCAACTTACAACTGCAACTTACAACTCTAATTATACAGCTGCAAAACTAAGCTTTAACCCAACTGTTACTACATGACTGGAACTAAAAAAAATGAAGGACTTACAACAGGAAGCGTTAAACAATACAAGAAAATTTAGGACTCAAAGATATAGATAATTCATTAATCTTAGGACTGTAAAACACAGGCATAGCATAACTATGTTTTACTAGACCGGAAAAATGCCAAACTAAAATAAGAAAAAAAACCTAAACATGAGGTTGGTATCATTGATTTCAGAGGAGAGTGCTTGAAGCTCGAATGAAGATGGACCAACAGGAATTAAGGCTAGCAAACGAGGGCAGCGATTACTGTCGTCATGAAAAGCAACGATTGGTTTTCAGGTGATAAATAAATCGAATAGGTTTTCGGGTGTGGGGTGAAGAAGCGAAGCGTACCAAAAGGCTGCAATGGTCGCAAGATTGGAGAAGTTCTTGTCGGAGAAGGATGGTTGAACCCCGGATGAAGATGGAGCAACGGGAATTAAGGGTGGGAAACGACGATTGGTTTTCCGGCGGAGCATTTTAGGAGAGGACAAAACGTTCGGCGAAAGCGCAAAAATTTTTTTCGCCCAAAGCTACAGAAGAAGAGCGAAAAACATATTAGAGGTCTTATTTATTTACGGACCATCACATGGAACGCTAAGCGTATATAAAATTTTTGCTAACTTTTCGGGCTAAGATGAGAAGAATCTATTGAAAACTCTTTTAGCTGGCTCATATATACCTGAACACTTTTAGGCTCTGTTTGGGACAACTCTGGCGGATGGAAAAGCTGATGTTGGAATAGAGCTTTTTATGTAGAGCTTTTTGAGGAGCAGTATTGAAAAAGTTGCAAACTGTTTGGATAGTCTGTGAAGAAGTGCTCTTCAAATAGAGCTTTTTCTACCTGAGCTGTTTGAAATAATAGCTTTTTGAAAGCACTTTTTTATAAAACAAAATATTTAAATATAAATTGTTCGTAGGGAATAATTAAACATATAATAATTAAACTGAAATGTTCTACATAACCCACGAAATAATAATAAACGTTCACAATTATTGCATATTGTCTTCTCTATTCATTTTGATTCACCTGTGCGATGAAAAATTGATATTAGTCAAACTTTTGAATAAGATGTTTTCTAAATTTTTTATAAAAGATGTTTCAAAATGTTACCTGCGAGCATTGTATAATTCTTCAGCAATACTATCTCGTACGGCAGACATATAATCAGCACCCCACCATCAAACATATTAGTTTCAATGTCTTCCTCTGTTGTAGGGCCTGCATCCTCTGATGGTATGAATGAAGACTGATTAGCATCGCAAATATTAAATTCTGGGTCTCAGCGAGATGGATGTCTACGAATGAAGTTATGCAATGTCATAGTCGCTAACACTATCCAACATTGTTTCTTGAAACTGTACTGTGGCATTTTTTGAAGAATATGCCATTTTTTTCTTCCAAACTTCAAATGTTCGCTCTATAACACTTCAAAGAGATGAATGTGATTTATTGAAATGTTCATGTCTTCCTTGAACAGGACGATTCCCACGAGCATAGTCTGCCAAATGATATCTCGTATCTGGATATGGTTTTAAATAGCCTGTCTTTAATTGATATCCAGCATCCACAAAGTAATGTTTACCTATAATGATTTTAAATGTTAGACATGTAAACATGATGTTGTTCGATTGTTGAAAAAATATGAATAGTTATTCAATAATTTACCTTGTGGAGGATGTGGAAAATGAAGTCTATCATCAGTCAATACGCGTGCAAAGATGCGACTATCATGTGCGGATCCTTCCCATCCAGCAAGTGCAAAAGTAAAGCACATATTAAAATTGCAAACAACCATCATATTTTGCGTTGTGGTGTCATGTCGACCAATATATGTTGCTTGATCTTCAACAGATACCCTCGCATCAACATGTGTATCGTCAATTGCACCAACGCAAGCCTTAAAAAAGGCATGTAACGAGCATCATACCTTATTTTTATAGGTATTTCTCTGAATTGATGATCAATTGGTTTTATAACCTCAATTGACAGTTTGAGTAGTGCAGTAAGACCTTTTGCAAAATATCTACTTATAGTTTCAGTCGAGTACTAGAATCACTCTTTTGTTAATCTCACTGAGCCTGTATTTGCTAAAATGTACAATGTAATTCCCATGACTTCTCGTGAGGTTGTGCGTTGTGATCCTTGTAACCCGTCATCTTGTTCGAGCTTGAGAACTAAATCAATAAATATACGCTTTGACATTCTAAATGCGTCATGATTCATGAATTCTATCTGGATGCCCTTCAAGTGACTCTTTTACCCATTTCTCACCAGTTTGAGTAGAGGTGACGCATGGTCTTGTCTCGCGTATGCAATTATTTATCTCAGCAATAGTTGAAGTAATTACGTTGTAGTACTCAATGTATTTCACCTGTTCTGGAGAAAGACAAGTGGAGTCTTCAGAATTTCCACTAAAAGAGTCATCTGCTTCCATTTCTTAAGCTGTCAACATACATCACACATTATATGCATGTTCCAAAAAGAGAGTTTAAATAAAAAGTACACATAACATGTCCAAACAAAAGAACTAACATGACAGTTTAGTTAACAATTAACAACAACATAGGGGTTCTAGCAAAACACGTAAACAAAAAATATAGAGTTTGTGATAAAACACTTAAGAAAACACTTGTCTAAAAAGGTGTCATTGCGTCCTATTCTCATAAGCATTTTTTATCCACCAAATACTCATATCGTTTGGAATGCTCATGAAAATCTCCTTGTTGTTCTTATCCCTGATGTAGTTTATAGCAAAGCAGTATAGATCGAGGTTAGAACGTATATATGGAATACTGGAGATCAACTCTAATGTCTCCTTGATTGTGATTACTGGTGGAGGTTTCGCTGCAAGTGCAGCTTCACGTAACTCAGTCATGTAAACATTCGCCAGTCCTTTATTCTTCCTCATTCTTCTTCTTTTATTTGAAGAGGTGGAGGCATTGTCAATTATGTTGGTGGATGTATTTCCTCCTATCTCTTCGGGATGACATTGTTGAACCTCCAAGTAATCTTATGCATTATCTTCTTCCGCGTCTACGTGCTCCATATTAGGTGGTAAACTACCAATTGATGGTGCCCAAGAATCAACTCCTATTGCGACCACTTGGCTGAACATAATATCAAGTTTCTCCTCTAAGTCGGGAGAAATAACACCATATCGAAATTTTTTCGCATAGGGAACAACCTATACACAATAAATAAAACAATATTAAAATAACAACAAAAGATAGTTTATGTACATTTAAAGTTTTTAAGATGATCATTATTTTTTCCGCCCACCACTCATCAGATGCAGCAATAGTTTTTTTTCGGGATCCCATCTTAAACTGGTTTGTCCATGTTTTAGTTCTTTCCACACTTTCCAATCTTTTTTCAGATGATCTCATTTGTTCTCATTTGCAATCGATCATAAGTTTTTTTTGATACGTTCTTTAAATGACTCGATCAAAATTTTCCAACCATCTTTGCTAAAGTGGGTGGTTAGCCGATTGTCCAACCCGATCTCCTTAATGCAAAGATCACAAAATATCAAAACTTTATTCGGCTCCCAAGTCGTTGAGATGTCTCCTTCCTTTGGCTTAACCATTATACTGTAATTTTGACACCATTGCCTGTTACAAAAAACAAATATACATATACACAAACATATATATCAACATACAAATACACACACACACAAACACACACACACAAAACACATCACATGCACACAACACATCACATACACACACACACACACAGAACATATCACATACAAAAACACAAACACACACAACAAAACACATAGACACACACACTCACACAGAACATCAAATACACACACACACAACACATACATACACACTCACACTGAACACACACAACACTCACATACACAGAACATACATATACATACAAACAGAACATCAAATACAAACACACTCACACAACACACATCACACCATATACACATCACAAACAAACACAAGCATGCACTCACACCATATACAAACACACAAGCACACACTCACACCATGTACACTCACACCCATACACAGAGCACACACTCACACCATATACACATCACAAGCACAGCAAAACATCAGGGGATCATGCACAGAATAAGCACATAATTGGATGAATCAAGCTAATAACAGGAAAATAAAGATAACAGGAATGAGAATTACACACACAATGCATCAGCATCTCTATCTATTACGAACCTGATAGGAATAGTGTGTATGGATATCGATCGAAGACATGAAACAAGACTGAGTAGCATTATATATTGAGAACATAACATGCAAGTAAAATCTGTAAATGAAAATATAAATGAGTATGCAGGGGGAGAAGGTGATCTGAAAAAGGGATACCTTACAACCTAGGGCTCGGGATCGTAGGTGGGAGAGGAAGATCGGGATTGCACCGTAAGCAATTGCGCAGCGGGAGGATCGATGCGGAATCGTCGGTGGCGGCGAGAACGTCGAAGCAGCGGGATCACACTGGATTTGTCGGCAGAGCGGGAGCGCAGTGGAATCGACGACGGAGGCGGGATCGTCTGTGCAGCGGGATCGGCGGATCGGCGGCGGAAGCAGGGAAGCGCAGCGGGAGGTTCGCTCCTTTCACCTAGGGCATGGGATTGCAGGTGGGGAGGGACGCGAGATAATAGAAGCGCGGTTTTGGGATTTCAGTATCGTGGGGGGTCAGGGGCTTTCCTAAAAGCAGATACAACAGCTTTTTAATACCCGCGATTTTGAAAGAACAGCCTAACCAAACATGTTAAAAACAGCTCTGGCGGCTGAAAAGGAACTTTTCCAGCCGTCAAAGCTGTCCCGAACAGACCCTTAGTTTGAAAGGAAAGTCCTAAACAACCATTTTCTTCGGCCAATGGGGCCTTAGCAGAGGGGAACCTAGCTATAGCTAGACTAGATGTTTATGATGGAACTCCACTTGACATGTGGGTTATAATGGATTTAAAGTGCAATACTATTGCTAATGCGACAGATAATGATCGCTTCATCTTCTCTTCTCCCTCCACTTGTTTTTTTAACTTTCTTCTCCTTTTTGAGGCCGTATCCACATATAAAATAAGCTAACTTGGATTATATAGGTGGCCATTATTCAACAAAGTAGGAAGCTTAGCTGGCTTGATTAAAAAAAGGCAGAATTGATACCCCCTGCATGCGCTAAATTAAACATTACATTTTCCCCATATCTTTTGATCTTCAAAATAAAAGGCTTTAGAATTCATTCCCCGTGGTGGTGGCAGCATGGCCGGATGCTTTCGAACAACCATCGCGGCCGTGCGGTGGTGGGAGCACAGCAGGATGCTTTGGGACCACCATCGCGGGTGGCATTGATAAATAGCCGTTGCCATCATTGGTGTAGATCGGGTCGGTTTAGTTCAGTTCCAACCAAAACAAAAAATCGACTATAATTTATTCGGTTCTTACTTTTCGTAATTAGAACCGGCACGTGCATCTGATGTCTATAACCATATATGAACCGAAGATTTTGTTTCGGTTGTCCGGTATAGTCACACATAATAATCCTAAAGCTAGTAGGAAATTTTTTTTGTCATTCCAAAACCTGTTTTTTCATCAATTAGATGGTGGGTCTTCGATAATATTCATATGGTCATTTTTAATTAGATGGTGGGTCTTCGATAATATTCATATGGTCATTATTGTAAAAAAAATGGGAGTGTCGCCAATATTTTTTGGGAAGCTTTTCTCATTGTTCCATGGTATATATATATATATCTTAATAGAGATCAGATCATGACCGTTGAATATAAACCACACATTTGATCGCAACCGTCCGATCACAACAACGAATCAGAGTCGTTGATATTTTTTCTTAGGTCTCCTAAACATATATAGGGTGTCTTAAACCTATATTTACACCCTACAAAAGTAAAATATTACGGTTTGGTCATTAAAGACTTTTAGTGAATAAATTTAATCCGTCACAAGATGATTGCAAAAGACCTGTCTTAAAGTGTATTTGGTAATCAAACAAATTTTCATTACTAAATGTATACATTTAGTAACAACTGATTTTCGTCACAAAATACTCGTTACAAAATATACATTATTGTAACCACTAGTTTCGTCATTAAATGTACATTATCAGTGACAACTATTTTTCATCACTAAATGTACTATTTTGTAGTCTGCTTTTGTCGTCAATTTATCTTCTCTTTTGTCTCTTTTTTGTTCCTCATGAAGTTTCATAAATTTTTTGTATACCTTCTTTGCAGCTTCATCCGTCCACTAATTTTGTTTTCCCTTTCTAGTTTTCGCCCACGATCGCATGTATATAGACAATTGTTGTTCTTCATGTGCAACTTGTCTCTACATTTAGAAATCAATAAGGCATAAAATTGAAGTAAAATGACAACTTGTAAACAATATTGTTGCGGCCAACTCTATGCTCCGGTAGATCGGACTAAACTAGGTCATCATAGCCCGTGGAGCGGTCGAGTGCACAAACAGTCACAAAGTAAAAAAAGTGCACAGAATAATTTTAATGTGAAAAACCTCTCAACTGGGTAAAAAACCACGCGACCGGTTCGATGTCAGTCAAACTTCACTATCTGCGACAGTTTACAAGGTGTCAGGGAAATCAAGGGCAACAAACCGCTTCTCATTCCTAACAAGTAGGTTCACAATCCGTGCCGCCGGCCGTTGCTGTGAATTTTTGTTATGAGAAATGATTAAGGTTATAAGTAAATTACTTTTGTCTATTCACACATTGCTAAAATAACTTCATAAGTTCTGCTATTAGCTGTTCAAAAACATACGCACATGAAAGAATGACTTTGGTCATGTGGTGCTAGCTCTCCCCCAACAACATTGGCACAAGTGAAGGGGATGTTGTTCCAGTAAGGAATCCCGACCAAAACCCAGGACAGTTAAAACACAAGAACACGCATGATCGCACTAGTAATATATAAAAGAAAGCACTCAGCAATTCCACTGAGGCACAACCACGCAGTTTATATATTAATGTAATTGCGTAGAAATACAAATGGGAGAAGAAATGGCCGTTTGATGAAAATATCTTGGACGCACCAGCCTTGCACGATCCGCGATAGAATGATAAATTTTGGAATGCAATCCTCTTTGCGGACACACAAGGTTCACACAGGAACCTTCTGTTGGGATTTTTGATCGCGAAAGTGCAATCTCCAGGAACAACTAAATACAAAGTCACAAGAAAATACGCACTGCACAATATTTTATTTGCACAATAAAATTAGTAAGTTTTTAAATTAAAGATACAAATCCAAAAAAATAATGCAGAAGAATGCAGATTATGAAAATCCGCAGAAGTAATATGAACTTGACTGCAATCTGTAAAATGGACGCACAAGATTCGTACCAAAATGAACATTTGTCGTCGTCAGACGACCAACCACCGCCACCATCACCACCGAGAAGATATCCAAGTCAAGACTTGACCTTGACGCGAACGCGCACCCTGCCAACATCACCACTTGTGCACAACCACCACAGCCTACAAGCATACAACCATCGAGTATTGTGCACCATGCTATAGCCCGCGAATCTGAACCTTACCGATGCTCGCACTTTCGCTCTATGTTACCGATGTAGCCCGCAATTAAATGTCGATGCCCACTGCCGCCTTCGGTTGTGCACTAACGCTCTCCTCTTTAAGACTTTACCTCTCTTTGATTTGACTTTTAGTGTGTCCTCATAGCTTTGCTTCCCTCTCTTTTTATAGAGCCAAAATTCAATAATAATGGGGCATGATACACATGTTGTGGTCTCTTTAATTTCTAAAAGCTTCTCATGCATGCACCAATTCAAAGCACATGGACGGCTAGAACGTATCAGTGGATGGACCCGATAGGCTGACCCTTTTTGCTAGTGCTCGTTCGAACAAGTAAGGTCGAGCCTAGTGCATAAGCCAATCGGATCAGCCCCCACGGGGCGGTATAGCGAGCGTAGCGGCTCAGCCAACGACTATTGGTCTATCACATCCAAACCAAAGGCTCCTTCTACATGAGTGAATTGACCAACTCACTTTCTTCAACAAGCGTCACTAGGGCGTGAGGAATCAACTATCGATTCATGCGGTCTTTCTTGCATGCCTGACATCTCTTAGCATCTTTTATGAAATGTTCACTTCTATTATACTTGACCTAACGAGAGGCTCAGGATCCGTTTGGGGGGACTTATTTTCACCGGTCATGCGGTTACGACCGCATGAATCAGACCATAATTAAGGTCTGATTCATGCGGTCGTAATCGCCCGACCGGTGAAAATAAATCCCCCTAAACGAAGCCTCAATCATCCAATCTATTCTGGCTCCATTATGTCATAGACAAAAGTTCTCTGGTATGTTATTGGAATCGTCCTTTGAAAGTTTGTTCAGTTATATGATTAGTCAATCTAAAACGTCGAAGCATGTATCTAGAAGTGTTATTGTGTTAGCCTCAGCATTGGCCTTTCTAGGTACATGGTCAGTCTTTCTTTCCTCGGAGAATCGAGCTTCGGGCTCTTTTTCTCTATGGTCTTTTTCCTAAAAACTTCGCATGCATGCACTCATTCAAAACACATGGATGACTAGAGAAAAAGTCTTCATTGGCGGCCGGTATGTGAGAAATGTGAATCATGTGGGTTTTAAAAATCAAACCAACTCAACAATCATCACTTTGGTTTGGATTTCAAACACCACATTATGCACAAAGCATCATCTACACAAAGCACAAAGCACTATCTGCACAAAGCAATGTCTGCACGAAGCACCAATCTGCACGAAACACCAATCTGAATGAAGCACTATCTCATGTCTGAGGCATCAGCCGAATTGTCGTAATTCGAACTTCATCTCTGCTCTGGTTCACCCGTGGGATGCCGACACATCCGGATCGCAAAAATTGACACGCCGAACTCGAGCCACAAAAGGTCAATCCACTACACCACCTCGAACACTCACCATGTCACCCGCAAAAATCATGGGCATACCACCTCGCACTGTGGTCCCCATCAGTCGGTACAGACTACCGAACTGCATAGCCTGCATGAGCACGATATGCCTGTATGTCACCATCAAAACTCCTTTTCTCGCCACAAAACTGCAGCCACCCAAGTCCAAACTGCCCAACGATATCAGATTCTTACGCAGCTTGGGAACCAAATGTACCCTCTCAAGCATGTGCACCACACCATCATGCATTTGTATGTTCACTGTCCCTATACCTATAACCACACAACATGATTAATCACCCAAATAGACCGACATAGTTGTCACCTCTAGAGAACTGAACATTGATGCATTTGAGCATACGTGTTGTGATGCACTAGTATCTAATATCCATCTGCTGTCAGATTCTTCATGACTCCCAGTGATGGTATAAAGGTCATCACTCTCCACTCCCAAATCTAGTGTCACCACACCCGCATCCTAGACGTCTCTAAAACTCTGTGCAAGCTGCGAGCAATTTATTCTGAAGTGACCGCTCTATCTACAATGGTAACAAACAACTCCCTTCTTCGACATTGAGCGAACTCGTGCACCCCTCGATCCCCTGTCGAATGTCATCCCTCATCCATCTACTGCCAAAATATGCTCACCCCTAGGAGTAGGGTCCTTCAACATCTGATTATACATTAATTCTGATATGACCTCCTGCAGCCCCACTATATCCTTCCCGTATATGAGCGTGGTAACCATGTGTTTAAAGGACGGCGAGAGCAAGGTAAGAAGTAATTGGGTCTTATCAGCTTCTTTCTTCACCTTCGAACCAACCCCAATCAATTTGTTCGGAAGGTCGTTGAACACATTAAAGTGCTTATGCAGGTCGCCACGTTCCTGCATCTTCAACCCATATATTTTTGTTTTAATAACAATCTTGTGGTCAATGACTTGGTCAGATACTATATCTCAAGCTTCTCTCAAAACTTGATTACAGCTTCCTCGATGCCAATGTTAAAAGCACCTTTTTTCAAAACACATCCTGATAGCGCTAGTAGCACGCTCATCCAAGTCAATCCACTCATCGTCCTTCACATCAATAGTTAATTTTTCTTGTCCCTGCAAAACCCGCATCATCCCCTGCACCACTAGTATATCTTTGACATGAATTTGCCACAAACTAAAATTTTTTTCTTCCATCGAACTTCTCCACTAACTACCGAGCCAAAGTTGTATTATTCTCTGTCATAGTTGTCCTCCAGTATGACTATAAGACATGATTAATTCATGATTGGATTTGAATGGATGGGAAGGGGACCTAGTTAGTCATTCATCACCACCGCAGGCAAATCTTTCCTTAAATATCCAATTAGTCACCTACAAAACCTGGCTCTGATACTATTTGTTGGGATTTCCGGCCCCGAAAGCGCAATCCTCATAAACAACTAAATACAGAGTCATAAGAAAATACGTACTTCGCATATTTTTATTAGCATAATAAAATTAGTAAGTACTTAAATTAAGATATATAAATCCGAAAATATACTGCAGAAGAACTCGTACTACAAAAATCCGCAAGAGTAATATAAACTTGACTGCAATCCGTAAAATGGATGCACAAGATTCATATCAGAACGAACCTTCGTCGTCGTCAAACGACCAACAACCACCACTACCGAGAAGAGATCCAAGTCAGGACTAGACCTTGTCGCGAACGTGCAGCCCACGAACATCACCACTAGTGCACAACCACCGCCACCTACGACCATGCAACCATCGAGCATCGCGCACCTTACCGCAGCCCGCGAAACTGACGCCTTACCGCTACTCGCACTATCGCTCTACGCTGTTGATGTAGCCCACAATTGGATGTTGATGCCGACCGTTGTCTTTGATCATGCACTACAGCTCTCCTTTTCAAGTCTTTACCTCTCTTTGATTTGGCTTTTTGTGTGTCCTTATAGCTTCGCTTCCCTCTCATTTTATAGAGCCAAAATTCAATAACGATGGATCATGAAACACATGTTATGGCCTTTTTCTAGAAGCTTCCATACATGCAATCATTCAAAGCACAAGGACGACTAGATAAAAAGTATTCATTGGCGACCGATAGGTGAGAAATTTGAATCATGTGGGTTTGAAAAATCAAACTAACTCAACAAACACCATCTTGGTTTGATTTTCAAACATCACATTATGCACAAAGCATCATTTGCACATAACACTATCTGCATGAAACAATGTCTGCACAAAGCACCAATCTGCATGAAGCACCAATTTACACAGAAAACCACCTCGTGCATGAGGCATCAGCTGACTTGTCAGAAGTAGAACTTCATCTCTGTTATGGTTCATCGGTGGGATGTCGACACATCCAGATCGCAAAAACTTACTCATTGAACCTGAGCCACAAAAAGATGATCCACTGCACCACCTCTACCATCCACCATATCACTCGGAGAAATCATGGGAATACCACCTTGCACTATGGTCCTCATCAATCGGTACAGATTATCGAATTGCACAACCTTTATGAGCACAATACACCTACGCGTCGCTGTTAGAACTCTTTTTCTCGCACAAAACTACAGCTACCTGAGTCCAAACTACCCAATAATTCAGATTCTTACGTAGCTTCGACACAAAATGTACCCTCTCAAGCTTGTGCACTATCCCATCATGCATCTATATGTCCACTGTCCCTGTACTTGTAACCTCACAACCTCAACCTTCACCCAAATGCACTGTAATGGACTCCCCAGCACATGACTCGAAAGGACAACCGTCGGCGCACCCAGCACCACTCTCGAAAGGGTTAAGCATCAACAAGTCTGCAGATACAGCCTCAATTGGTATAGATCAATTGGTGATGAGAAGTGAAAAAACTTTATAGTTAAGCGTGCTCAGACTTAAGTAGTCCTGGGATGGTTGACCTCTTGGGAAGTCCCAGTAGGGGCGATTAACTGGATCACTTCTCATCGAAGGGAGGTTGCGGCCTCCAACAACCCTCCAGTTAGACTGGAGAGGGGTTGAAGTGTACGCTCTGCAGACCTGTTGAGGCTGAACCCTTTCGAGTGTGATGTTGGGGGTGCCGGCGGTCGTCCTTTTGAGACGTGTGTTGGGGAGGCCGTTACAAAAAAGTGCACTTTTTTAATGGCCTCCCCAGCCCATGGATTGAAAGGACGACCATCGGCACTCCCAACACCATGCTCGAATGGGTTCAGCCTCAAAGAGTCTACAGACCATGCACCCCAACCCCTCTCCATCTACAGGTGGGTTGTTGGAAGTCGTAGTCTCCCTTCGATGAGAAGTGATCCAGTTAAGAACCCATATGGGGACTTCCTAGGAGATCACCCATCCCAGAACTTCTCCAACCCGAGCATGCTTATCTATAAAGTTCTTTCACTTCTCATCAACAATTGCAGCTCAATTGGTGTTGAGAAGCGAAAGAACTTTATATTTAAGCGTGCTCAGATTGGGGTAGTTCTGGGATGGGTGAACTCTTGGGAAGTCCCGATATGAGCGCTTAATTGGATCACTTCTCATCGAAGGGAGGTAGCGGCCTCCAACAACCCGCCTGTGGGACTAGAGAGGGGTTGGGGTGTACGGTCTGCAGACCTGTTGAGGCCGAACCTTTTCGTGCGTGGTGTTGGGGGTGTTGGCGGTCGTCCTTTCAAGCTATGGGCTGGGGAGGCCGTTACATATACTGACCCAGTCGTCACCACTAGAGAACTGAACATTGACACATCTGAGCATATGTGTTGCATCAGTATCTACTATCCATCCGTTGTTAGAGTAGTCATGACTCTCAGTGATGATATATAGACAATCATTATCCACTCTTAAATCTAGTGTCACCACACCCATATCTTGGACGTCTCTAGAATTCTGCGCATACTACGAGCAATTTCTCCTGATATGACCGCTTTGTCTATAGTGGTAACAAACAACTCTCTTCTTTGACGCTGATCGAGCTCATGAATCCCTCAATCCCTTGTTGAATGCTCTCTTTTGTACATCTACCGCCAAAATATGCTCACCCCCAAGAGTGGGGTCCATCAACATTCTACCGGACAGTAATGCTGATGTGACATCCTCCAACCCCACTGTGTTCTTCCCATACATGAGTGTGATCACCATGTGTTTAAAGGATGGTGGCAGCAAGGTAAGAATTAATAGGATCTTATCTTCTTCATCTACCTTCGCACCAATCACATGCAATTGTTTTACAAGATAGTTGAATACATTAAAGTGCTCATATAGGTTGCCACCATCATACATCTTCAGCCCATATAATCGTTGTTTTAACAGTAACCTTGTGGTCAATGACTTGGCCAGATACAATCTCTCAAGCTTCTCCCAAAGCTTGATTGCAGTCTCCTCAACACCAAAGTTAAAGATCACATTGTTTTCAACACACATCCTAATGGCACAAGTAGAATGCTTATCCAAGTCAATCCACTCATCATCCTTCACTTCAACGGTCAAATTTTATTGTCCCCGCAAAACCCGCATTTGTCCATGCTCAACTAGCATATCTTGATGTGAATTTTCCACAGACTAAAATTTTTGTTTCCATCAAACTTCTCCACTTAGTACCAAGCCAAAGTAGTATTCTTCCCGGCCATAGTTGTCCTCTGGTATGACTAGGAGACCTGATTAATTCAAGGTTGGATCTGAAAGGATGGAAAGAGGACATAGTCATTCACACCGCAGACAAATCTTTCCTTAAATGTCCAATCAGTCTCCTACAAAACCTAAATCAGATACCACTTGTTGAGATTTCCGGTCACGGAAGCGAATTCCCCAGAAAGAAGTAAATACAGTGTAAGACCCCCCCCCCCCCCCCCCCCTCCCGGAACACAAAACACGGCACGAGGGGAGTCTTATGCCCAGAACAGATGCCACTTGTTAGCGTTAGCACACGGGCTAACATGTACTATAAGACACCTGTCCTGCTGGCTATAATCAGTATTAAACATTGCCAACTCAACCAAGAACATAAAACAGAAGTCAAATCCACACATAAGTAAATAGTCCAAAAGTACATCAAATAAAAGAAGCATCAACAAGCTTTTATAATATCATAGTACGAGTACAAAATGAGTCTCTATAACTCACATCAGTCACTGACGGTAGAGATGGCACCATCCTTCCAGGCCCTGTCATCCTGGCCTAGTTGTCCAGCTGCATAACCTGTTGTTGCTCTATCTATGGGGTTCCCTCCTAAAAAGGAACACGTAGCAACCATTAGTCATAAGGACTAAGTGGTTTCACATCCGCTCCCCCGGCGAATCCTCGGCATCGGGCCGAGAAAAGGACAAGTACAATATATATAAAAGTGTAGTAATATAAACAAGTGGTAAACGAGTGATCAATATCAATGTATATCAGCAGTTTAATGAATGAGTAAACAACCTACTCTAGCAATTCTATCATCTACAACAGTATAAAAGGTAAAGCTACAACAAAAAGTAACTCAACTTATATTAATGTCCATACAGACATAAGTTGAGGATCGGCTCAACAGTAAAGTAACTCATAGTATAAGAGTGCTCATATAAACTTATACGATGAGGGTCTTGTGTATGCAATATAGTATAATGACATGAATGCAATGCAATGACTCACACATGATCACGCACATGCAACTACAATGTCAACATAGACTTGTAGTTTCCATTTTCGAGCAGGTAGCTAACCTCTCAGGCGTCAACCATCATGGCCAGGCGGTGACAGTGAAGCGGGCTTCTCCACTACTAGGCGGGCATCTACACTACCAAGCCTAGGCCTATGTACGCCTCAATGTTAAGAACACAACAATAAAGCTTACATGCGTACTACGGCTCAAAATGGGTCTCGGGTAGATGTGCACCTAGAGACCAGCCCAACTGGCCTATATTCGTGGCACAGAAGGTGCCTTTGTGAACAAATCACCAAAGGACCAAGGTCAACTGTCCACTAGCACGGAGGGTGCCTGGGGAAGTGAGCATCGAGGACCAATGCCCAACCGTGAAAGTCTAACTGTCAACTCTCTTGGTGTGATGACTGGTGAGCCCGTAGACTTATCACACTATCATTAACCTGGGATTACTACACCACATGTCGACTCACACCGCATGCAATTTCACAACATCATGGTACGGAAGGTGCCTCTATGGACAAACCACCAGAGGACTAAGGCCAACCATCCACATATGTCTCTTTTCATCATTACCAACCCAGTGCGATCAAACACCCGCACTTACACCCTTTCACAATCTCGTGCCCCAAGGCGCTTAAGGGTTCATCATCAACATAAAGGTACTTCATATATTCATCAACCATTTGGTCAACATGATTACATATAGACTATGGTCACATAACTTTAGCATCACAGGTTATAATTCTTTTACCAAGTTCAAACCATTCGTGCACACATGGACCAATCAACTAAATGCCAACAACCATTTGTTCATAACAATCAGTACCAATTATGCTCAGCATCTTCAAGCCAAACTCATCATTATTTAACCATTACCATTGTCCAACGTGTCCTTATTGATTCACATATTTAAACCATTCCTACCATCTCAACTCGTCAACTCATTCGTCCACTACCCTTCGTTAAGGATCTATCCAACAAATTCCTTTAACAATATTTTATCACAAATACATACAAATTAAATTCACCAAAACATTAATATTGTTGTACTACAGTCTCTCCCTACCAAATTCAAAGTCAATTCAACATTACTGGTGCGGGAAAGATTACTATACAACAACTTCAACGAGGATTTCTGAGGCTACAGGAATCCGGTGAAGCATGTAACACCTCGTTGGAAAGGTATTTACAAGGGCTACGACTTTCGTATTTAGTCGAAAGCCCAAATCTGGACGCATCGTGTCCGAAAATGACCTTGAAGATTGTTGCATGCAGAAAGCAGATTTCTACGCGCATCTTAAAGCAGAACGAACGTCGTCGGTTCGTCTTTTTCCCCCCAACCAAACTTCCCAAATCACATCCATAATTCCTTCTTCCTTGTTCACCCTCAAAAGGCTTACTTTCTTCACGAAACCAAGTCCCTATCTTCTCATGGAAGGAAGGAGTAGTGTAAGACATCATATCTCTAGGGCACAAGCCCTAGCATGACCTTCTCCTAAGAAAGACTTCGCCTCACCTAACTCAATGATATGCATCAAGTTGTATTTGATGTTGTGTTGAGTTATCATGTGCAGGTTAAGTAAATGGAAGAAAAATTTTCTAAGTACAAGTGTCAACACTTGGGAATGGCTGTGTCGACACCAAGGGCCAGATTGTGTCGACACCCAGAATTTGTGTCGACACACAAAAAATCTGTCAACAACGCTGTGTCGACACTAAGGGCCAGATTGTGTCGACATCATCAAGATTTATGTCGACACACAGAGAAGCTGTCGACACATTCCAGAATTCTATTGACAACGACTGTGTCGACACACAGAACTTGTGTCGACACACACCAGAATTCTGTCGACACCAACTTTGTCAAGACAAGGAGTGTTTGTGTCAACACACAGGACTTGTGTCGACACATTCCACAGAAGCTGTGTCGAGAAGTAAAAGTGAAGTTGTGTCGACATCATCAAGACTTGTGTCGACACATGGACTATGTGTATCGACACATGTGAAATATTCACTCGACATTCTCTGTTGCTGAGTCAAAGTCCAATAAAGGTTGAAGTAATACAACTGGAGACTTGATAGCTGTCATTACTGACATTGCTGTCACATCTGTCAGAGGTGTCAGAAGACCGTTTGAAACCGGAACAGCCGGTAACCATGGATGAAGAATATATATAGATATGCTCTCTCAACAATTGGAGATAGAACAGATAGTTAATCAATTATCAATTGTGAAGAAGTGATCGTGAACACGATCAATGAATAAAGAATAATCTCTGAAGTATTGAGGATCTAGAAGAAGAGAAAGGAAAACAATCAACGGATTGTAGAGAAAGAGAAAACAAGAAGGAGAGAAGTCCTCATCCAGTGAAGGCAGATCCTGAACAGTCTGGCAGAAGAATTCAGATCAATTCTGAAGAAGAATTCAGATCAATTTCTGAAGGAAGCTGATTGAAGATCAACTCCAACACCAAGAAAATCAACCTTACTTTGTTCAGATTCAAGAAGCTTTGAAAAAGCTAAGACAGGTTGATCCTTAAGTAATCAGTTCTATCAAGAACTGATCAAGAAGCCTTCAACCAATTCTCTCTCCATCTGGTTGAAGATATTATTATCTTTTCATCAATAACTTTTGTAGGATCTGTAATAGATCTGAGTGTAGGAGATTTATTTCTCTGAGTTGTAAGATTAAATTATAAAAGCTGAGGTAGGGCTGAGTGCCTGAGGTAGGGGAATCTGTTCCCTGAGTTGTAGGTCTGTGAAAGAGGCTGAGGTAGGGCTTTTGCCTGAGTTATAGGAGTGGGGTATCACTCTGAGTTGTAGGCCTGTGGAAGAGGCTGAGGTAGGGCTTGTGCCTGAGTTGTAGGAGTGTGGATTCACTCTGAGTTGTAGGAACCAGTATTGGTTCTGAGTTGTAAGATCTGCGGATCTGAGAAGAAAGAAGGAAGTTAGGCCGAATCTAGTACACTGCTAGATAGGCGAAGGGGAGAAAGTGGATGTACCCATCATTTGGGGAACCACTATAAATCCGGTATGCAATCTGTGGAATGTTGTGTGTATGTGAATGTTGTGTTGTGTTTTCTGCTAAATAAATTGCTAAACTAGATAGATTTATCTGCCTAAGTCAGAAAAAGAATTGAACATATTCACGCCCCCCCTAGGTGTTTAGAACATTTTGAAACCAATTCTTTCAAGTGGTATCAGAGGGAGGTTGCTCAAAGAATAGACTTAACAGTCTGAGTAGATCTCCAAGGCAGAAATCTATTAGGCAAAATGGGTTCCATTGAGAATCATAAGGAGTTTGGTTCCATGAAGTTACCTATATACAGGAAAGAGATTTTTGGCATATGGAAAGAAAGAGTTAGATTGTTTATGGAAGCTTCAGATCCAAGAATTTATATGACAGTCAAAGAAGGGTCATTCATCCCAATGAAAGTCTCAGTTCTTGATGCAAATCTCAGGACACCAAAGGAGTATTCTGAAATGACAAAGGATGAGATCATCTTGTCTACTATGGATAAGAGAGCATAAAATATAATAGTCAGTGTTATAGATGATTCAACATTCCAAAATTTGATTCACTGCAAGACCTCCAAAGAAATGTGGGACACCCTGATTGTCTACATGGAGGGTTTAGAAGAAGTGAGAGAAGACGGAAAGTCTATGTTGAATCAGGAGTATGAAAGTTTTAGATAATTTAAAACAGACAACATAACTGAATGTTACACGAAGTTCTTCAGAATAATTAATGAACTGATGTCATATGGAAGAGTATTCAGCACATATGAGTTAAATAATAAGTTTCTGAGATCATTAACTGAGGACTGGGACACCAAGATATGTGTCATTAGGGAAGTGGCCAGACTAGCAGAAATCTCACCACCAACAATATTTGGTAAACTGCTTTCATATGAGATGTAGCTAATGGTCAGAAAGGAGGAGGAGAAAAGTAATAAAGTTGATTACAGAGATAAGTCAGTGGCTTTCAAGACTTAAGCCATAAGAAAGGATAGGATGATGTCTCCATCTCCTCCTAGGAAAGCTACAGAAGTATTTTCAGAAAGTTCTGACAGACACACATCAAATAGTCCAAATTTTAATGAAGACTTAGTTGCTTTCTCAAAACAATTTCAAAGGTTCTTGAAGAAGAAACAGTGGATATCCAAGCCATCCTCCTCACAATCCAAGGATGATTACTATCAGAAAAAGAAATCCTGTAAGAAGGACAGGTATGGCTCTAAACCTAGTATATTATCTTCAACTAAGATTGTTTGCTATTATTGCAACAGGCCTGGACATGTGGTAGCTGATTGTCCTGACAAAAGGAAAGAATCTAATGACAAGAAGAAACTAAAAAACAAGGGCAAGGAGGAGAAATCCTTTGTTGTAAAGAAGCAAAAAAGTTAGTCAGATTCTTTATCATCAGATTCTGAGGCTGAAGCTGAAGCATACATAGGATTGTTGGCAACTGAAGAGGATGCAGAAGAGGTTGAGTTCTTGAAATTGCTGGACTCAGTAAATGGAATTGAAGAACATTGTTGTAAAGGGCTGATGGTCTTGACATAAGAAGATCAGTGTCAGGATCAGCCTGGTCCTAGTAAGGTAAACAATTCTTCAATAATTTTTGATTACTATACTGGTTCAGAATCAGAAGCATCTGCATCAAGAGATGTGGATGAATCTGAATCTGAAGGAGATGTTCATCAACTTATTGATGAATATGGTGATCTGCTGCAAGCACTTAAGAAAAGCAGAATCCTTAACAATGCACAGGCCAAGTAAATTGCTGCTCTTAAGCTGGTTGCATTAGATTCAAAAAAAATGCTGGATCTAAAGATGAATGAAGTAGACAAACTGAAAAACATAACTGTTATTCAGATGGGTACTATTACATTCAAGAATGATCAAATCAAAAGTCTGGAAGTCAAACTTCAGAGGGAAAAGGATCTGGTGGCTAAATTCTCTAAGCCAAAATCAGTCTTACCTTTAATTGATGATTTTATTCCCAAAAGGGTAAGACAGGATTGGGCTTTAAGGGAAATGCAAGGGCTGCCAATTTCAAAAGAAAAGGCAAAGCCCCAGTACAGCCTCTAGCCTTCAAACCCCTCATTTCCTTCATAAAAGTGTGGCAGCCAACTAATATATATGATCATGATATCATAAATGGTTATGGTAAGCCTGATATTCTGAATGAAAATGGTGTAGCTCTAGCATTCAAGCAAAGAACCACTGTACCAACAGTGTTAAGAACAGCTGATAGCAATGTTGTTAAAACTGTACCTAAAAAGAGGTATAATAGATATGAGTGTTGGTGTTGTGGTAAGATAGGCCATTATGTCATGGATTGCTGGCACAACACCAGTGTCAGGAAGAATGTCAGTTTACCTGTGAAGAAGGCTGCTGGTAAGAATAATAAGTTTCAATCTAACTTGAGCCTAGAACCCAATAAATATTGGGGTTCTAAGGTAAATTAATTTTATTTGCTGCAGGTGGGTCCAAGTTGTCATACCCCTATATGGTACTTGGATAGTGGATGTTTCAGGCACATGACTGGAACAAGAAGAATGTTAAAGGACTATACTCCCATAGAGAGTGGACCAAAAGTGATCTTTGGTGGATCAGAAAAAGGGGTCATAAAAGGGTTTGGTGACATTTCTACTAGTTCTATAACAATCACTCAAGTGGCTTATGTAAAAGGTTTGAAACATAACTTGATAAGCATAAGTCAGCTGAGTGATCTTGGGTATGACACTTCATTTATTAAGAATGAGTGTCAGATTAAAAGGACAAGTGATCAGAAGATGATCTTGTCTGGTTATAGAAAAGGAAATGTTTATTGTTTGAATTTGGATTATGAAAACATGAACTCTCTTGTATGTTTGGTTGCAGATGAGAAAGCATTTTAGTGTGTCCAATGGCACAAGAGGCTAGCTCATCTGAACTATGAGACTATATGTCAACTCTATAGTTTAGCGTTAGTGAGGAATGGTCCTCAGTTTAAGTGCATAAAAGAGGGTATATGTTCAGCTTGTCAAAAAGACAAGCAGACCAAATCCTCTTTTCATAGTCTTGATACCAAAGACTCTGTGAGGTGTTTGTACCTCTTGCATATGGATCTATTTGGTCCTATTCCAGTTCATAGTCTAGGTACGAAAGTCTATACTTTTGTGCTAGTAGATGACTATTCTAGATTTACATGGGTTTTCTTTTTGAGGCAGAAATCTGAAACCCCTACTGTCTTTCATAACTTTGTTAAACAAATTCAGAATGAACTTAACAATTCAGTGGTTAAAATCAGAAGTGACCATGGTACTGAATTTCAGTCTGAATGTATGACAAGGTTTTGTGAAGAACTAGGGATTCATCAGGAATTCTCCTCACCTAGAACACCTTAGCAAAATGGAATTGCTAAAAGAAAGAATAGGACTCTTATTGAGGCTGGTAGAACTCTACTAAGTGACACTTCTCTCCCAAAATATTTCTGGGCTGAGGCAGTAAATACTGCTTGTCATGTTCTCAATAGAGCATATATAACTAAGAACCACAAAACGGCACCCTATGAGATTAAGAAGGGCAGAAAACCAAACATATCCTACTTTAGGATCTTTGGTAGAAGGTGTTATATGTTTAACACTGGCAAGTCTCACCTAACTAAGTTTGTTGCCAAATCCCAAGATGGTATATTTGTTGGGTACAGCAATAACAGTAAGATATATAGGATCTACAACTTGACTACACAAGTTGTAGAAGAATCTGTTCATGTAGTGTTTGATGAATCTGAGCTAATTAACTGTGAGTTGTCTAGCAATTCTTGTAGCTCAACAGGTTTAAAAGAAAAGTTGGACATGCTGACCATTAATGAATGTCAAACTGCAAGGCAAGATGTGGAAAATGATGGTTGCTATCCAGGGGGAGTACAAGGTCCACAAGCTGACATTGAAGACAATGAAGTTCAGCATGGTGGAGAAATTGAAGAAGTTCAAATTGCTGATAGAATACCTCCAGCAATAAGGAATATAAAGGATAATCCAGCATACCAAATTATTGGTGATCCCAGACATGGTGTGCAAACCAGAAGCAAACACATGAACACAGTGCTTTGCTCAAGTTTCCTATCACAGATGGAACCAAAGAGATTTAAAGAAGGCATACAAGACTCCAACTGGATTGATGCAATGCAGGAGAAGCTGAATCAATTCAGAAGGTGTAAAGTATGGGAGCTAGTTCCAAAACCAAAGGATCATAACTATTGAGACAAAGTGGATCTACAGGAACAAACTAGATGAAAATGGCATCATAGTGAAGAACAAAGCAAGACTGGTTGCCAAAGGTTATAGACAGGAAGAGGGCATTGACTTTAATCAGACATTTGCCCCAGTGGCAAGGTTGGAAGCAATAAGGCTACTCCTTGCCTTTGCTGCTTTCCAAGGGTTCAAAGTAGACCAAATGGATGTCAAGTCAGCATTCCTAAATGGTAATTTGAAAGAAGAAGTCTATGTTGGACACCCCTCAGGTTTTGTTGATCCACTTTATCCTGATTATGTTTATAGGCTTAAAAAGCCTTATATGGTTTGAAACAAGCCCCTAGGACTTGGTATGAAACATTGTCTACCTTCCTCTTTGAAAATAAATTATCAAGGGGGAAAATAGACAAGACTTTATTTCTTAGGGAGTCAAAGGGCAAGATGATCCTAATCTAGATTAATGTTGATGACATAATCTTTGGATCTATAGAAAACAACCTTTGTAGGAAGTTTGCAAAACTTATGCAAGGGAAGTTTGAGATGAGCAGTATGGGTGAGCTGAAATTCTTCTTGGGACTCCAAGTAAGACAGACTGATGATGGCTTGTCCATATCACAGTCTAAGTTCACCAAGGAGTTAATTAAGAAATATGGTATGAAGTCATCCACCACCATGAGAACTTCAATGAGGACAAGTATGCCTTTAGGCAAAGATGATGCAGGAAAACCTGTAGATGAGTCTTTGTATAGAGGGATAATTGGCTCCCTTCTATACTTAACTGCCAGTAGACCAGACATTATGTATGCTACATGTGTCTGTGCTAGGTACCAAGCAAGCCCTAAAGAATCTCATTATACTGCAGTTAAAAGAATTTTGAGATATCTTAAGGGCACACCTAATCTTGGTCTTTAGTACCCTAAGAATAGAGACTTTCTACTGACTGGTTTTTCAGATGTAGACTTTGCAGGTTGCAAAGAAGATAGAAAGAGCACCACTGGCACATATCAGCTTCTAGGTGGTAGATTGGTGTCATGGAGCAGTAAGAAGCAGACAAGTGTGGCAATTTCCACTACAGAGTCTGAGTATGTTACTGCAGGCAGCTGCTGTGCTCAGCTTTTATGGATTCAACATCAACTTGAAGATTATGGTCTCAAGGTAAGTAGAACTCCACTATTTTGTGATTCTACAAGTGCTACTTCTATTGCTAAAAATCATGTATCACATAGCAGAACAAAGCATATAGAAATTAGATTTCACTTCATTAGAGAGCATGTTGAAAAAGAAGATATTTGTTTGGAATTTGTCACCACAAATAATCAAATTGCTGACATGTTTACTAAACCACTAGATGAAACTAAATTTAATTATTTCAAAATTGAATTAGGCATGTTAAACCTAGAGTAACTTGGTAAATCTGACTAAGTAATTCAATGTCGACATATAGTAGTTAATGTCAACACAAAAGAAAATCTGTGTCGACATATAGTAGTTTGTGTCGGCACATAAGGAAAGTTGTGTCGACACAACAAAATAGTGGTGAGTCAGTGGTGTCGACACTCAGAGTTTGGTGTCGACACATAGAAGTTCAATCATTTAGGTAGTAGTGTCGATACATACAGTCGTCTGTGTCGACACGCAGATATTAGAGACGACTATTAAGAAGTCTATGTCGACACATCGCAAACTGTGTCGAAGCATAGTGTTGTATGACTCTGTCGAGACATTAGAAGTCTGTGTCGACACAATCTCTACAGTGTCGACACATTAAGTATCTATTACCCCGCCTTTTGACCTTTTTGTGTTGACAAACATTTAAATAGGTCACAGAACAACTTTGTCGACTACGCTCTCAACATTTTCGAGACCAAATCTTTGAGTCGACAAACCTTCATCTCTCTTCTCCTCAAATTTCTCATCACCAATGGCTCCAAAGTTGGAGAACAACATCAACGAAGGTTATGAATTAGTTCGCAATGCTTTTGAGAGTGCTGCGACTGAGATCAGAGATGTGATAACCCTAATCAAAGAAAGTGGTTTGGAATATCAAGTTTCAGAACCTACCAAGATCTGGAAGACGGAGGTTCTTAAATTCTATACAAAAGCAACCCTAGATTCAACTGGATTGAATATTAGGTCATCAATTCAAGGAAGCAAGGTGAAACTTACCCAGAAGCGTCTGAGGAAGACACTACAGTTGCCCAGGATACAGGAAGATGATGAAGTCACATCTTCAATGACAAAAGAAGCTCTTCAATGGTGTGGACTGGATCTCACCACTAAGATTGAATCATCAATGCAGAGGAAGGGGATGAACTCCCAAGGAAATTTTCTTTGAGAGATTATGGGAAAAGTAATTCTCTGCAAACCAGGAGGACATGATAGGATCTCAACCTATATGTTCAGCTTAATGACCAGAGTTATTTTCAGAATAAAAACTAACTGGTCTGCTGTGATCTTTGACAAGATCAAGGAAAGTTTGAAGAAACATAATCTAGGAAGAATACTGAGTCTGTATCTGACAATGAATATTCCTGAAGTGATGAACCACACAACATGATCTAGAATAAACCACATGAGAAGGATGGATTCAACAAACAGCTAAGAAGTCCCACATGGTATAAATTTCAGGTCATTTTGACCTCTGCATGTTTGGGAAATCCCACAATCATGAGATAGGTATGTTCAAATTTTGGGTGCCTATAGTAAAAATAGAAAAATGGGAATCTAGCTCATTTGGGCCCTTGCATGTCCATGAAACTCTGGACAGTGGCTTATAGGGATGGAATACACCTCTCATAGGAAGTTTGGGATTTTTGTGATCAAAAATCCCAATATTTGGAATTATTGGAAAATATGTCTAGATAGGAAATAAATTTGAATCTAGGACCTATAATTTTATTAAATTCTGAAATTTTGTCACAAGCCTTATTAGGACATAGCTCACCTGTAGAAAACTTTATGGGACGGTTAGGTAATGTTAACTTGGATTTTATGAAGAATTTATCATTTTGCCCATTATGAAAATTAATTAAAAAATAAGGGAAATTATTGTTATAATATTATGGAAAAATTTACAGTATTTTAACTCTATGATTAAATCCCTGTTAAATTATTTGAGAATTTTTGAATGTCTCTATATGCTGAAAACTCTAATAATGTCATTTTGGTAATATTGTTCATATGGATATAAGTTAGGTCAAATCATTGTTTAGGATTTTGAAATTCTCTACTTAGCTTTATTATATCAACATGGATCCTCAGTAATTTTCCTAGAATTGTGATCGTATAAATATTGTACTTCATTTGGAAACTAGTCAATTTGTGGTTTATTATTAAATATATATTAAATGGAATTTCACATGGAAAAATTATGAAACTTGGTAGGAAGTCATATTTAACCCCATGGAATATCTAATAAATTTCCTAGGTAGGTTGGACCATTATAGATAGTATATCATGTGCAAGGTGACCTAGGTCACTCAATTAAAAGAATTAGTTTAGACCCTTAATCCCTTAGAAAAATAATGAAACCTAGGATGGTCAACATCATAAATCATAGCAAACCATGATAAATAATTAGGGGCAGTTGGACCAAGGGTTTGGAAGACACGTCATACGGGTCAACATTAGGTCATGGGTGCACTTAGTAAAAATAGCACATAATACTAGGACCCTCAGGGGATAAGGTTGTCCGTTGAGATGGAATCTATGTTGGGAAGATAAACTTTGGTCGGTGTCCAATAGGTCACTTCTTGATAACGAGTGGTAGAGTGCAGAATCCTAAGGATAGTGGCTAGAACGGAGATCGGTGGAAGACCGTCGCTCTCCTGATAACATTCTAAATTATTAGGTTTGTCCTAGAGTAACAATGAGAGTTGGTATGGATCATGGGTAGACATTAATAAAAGTAAATATCCTTGAGAAAGGGATCTTTGGGCTTCAGCCCATCGTAGTTCCTAGTGCCCCTGAGAGCCCTTCACCGGGCATGCCCTGGGCAGTCCTGGGATTAACCCTAAATTGCTAGGTATAACAAACATTAGACAAGAGTAGTCTAATAAGCTAAGAGAACATGGTAACATTCTCACCTATGAAGGGTTGGAGGGATTCAGAACTAAGGCATTGATGTGCAATCTCACTCGTGGAGGGTTGGAGGGATTCAGAACTAAGGTATTGATGTGCAATCTCACCCGTGAAGGGTTGGAGGGATTCAGAACTAAGGCATTGATGTGCAATCTCACCCGTGAATGGTTGGAGGGATTTAGAACTAAAGAATTGATGTGCAATCTCACCTGTGAAGGGTCGAATGGATTCAGAACTAAGGCATTGATGTGCAATCTCACCCGTGATGGGTTGGAGATTTTCAGGACGGGTTGGTCCTGTGATAACTTCCCAAAATGAAGTTATTTAGCCTAAGTTTCGGACCTTTCGCTCGTCGATCCGGGAGAAAAATCATTTAGTTGAAGTTTAAATGCAAGTAAATTCACATTTATTTTATTTATGTCTAAAGTTGTCTTTTTCCTAGGTGTTGGTGCAAGAAAAGCGAAAGAGAACGGCTTGGAAGAAGAATTTGGCCAAATATGCTGTCGTGGTGAAAAAGTTGCAGAATCCTGAAACAGGTTGCAACCTTTTCTGGACGAAATTCAGATTTTTCAAATTCAAATTTGGCACCATTTTCAAATCTGGAAGGAGGCACCTTTTGAGCAAGAGATGCACGTTTTTGGAGGGGAAATATTCTGGAGTTAAAGAGGAGAGAGGAGAGAGAAAATTTTCGGATTTTAAAAGAGGGATATTTAGGTTTTCAAAGGTGAGCTGAAATTGACATTCTTACTAGTGGAGGAAGTCTTCTTCTTCCTCATTCTCAAAGGGGGCGGCTAGAGAAATAGAGTGGATTGGCTGAGCGAGGGAGCAACTCCGACGAAGGATTCCTACGTCGTTTATTCTGTAATTTTAACATGATTTGTAAGATCTCTCCAACTGTTATGCTTGATCTCTCCTCCGCCATGAACTAAATATTTCTAATCTTGTATTGTGAAAGTACTTGGTGTTTGTGTTGATGAAAACTTAAATTTTTCTTTGTGAATGTTTGGTGTATGTCTTTACCGAATCTATAATCTGTACTTTGAAACTTTTGGCCAAGGTTTCGCCATTTTACTACGCTTCATAATTCGAGAGAGGAGTTGCGTAAGTGTGTTATAGATCCGGTATAGTATTTGAAGGGAGAAAGAGATTTCCCCTTGATATTAGCAACTTTGGTTTTCGAACTTTATGCGGTACTTGTCTCTCCCGAGGGGGAAATAGAGGCTAGGGATTTCCGATATCGAGAGGTACGGATCTTCTAATTTAAAATCGTTGCAAGACGTGTCACCACTCACTATCACAAAGTCATCTTCACAAGATTCGTCACACAAGACTTAGGAAATCATAATACAAGATTACTTCTCCGATAATCAAGTACTTCCTTTTAGCGAATCGTAGTCTATTTTAATTCGTGGTCGTTGTCATTCATAATCGTAGTAATTAACAAATCACTATTTTATTCTCCTTGAATTTAAAGAAAAGGCACAACTAGTAATTGCAAGCACTAAATTCACCATCTCCTCGAGGGAACGATCTTTACTTACTATTTATTACTTGACACGACACGTACACTTGCGGTTAATTACGTATACCCATTTTGGGTCTATCATCCTACGAGATGGAGGCTCGGGTTGGAATATCTTGCATGTGCATAAAAATAAACTTATGGCGGGTCATGCGGTACTGGCCCAATCGTCACACTGATGGCAGGAAGGTGACTCTATCGAGGTGTGATGGTTTGACGGGCCAGTGGCTTATTTTACACTGCGATCTGGAGGACGATCCCCAAAAATACACACTCGACCAAAAAAACTGGTAGGTAGTCAACAAATAGTACGCAAACACTCTAGAGTGCACTTATGACGTGTACAAAGGCGTATGGGAGGTCTAGGCCTGGTAGTGTGTATACCCGCCTAGGAGTGGAGACACCCGCTCCACTGCTGCCGTAGCCACAAAGGTGGTACCAAAGAGTGATGCTAGCTCCAAAAAGCGGGAAGTAAAGGTCTGTGATCACAGAGTCATGTGTGTGAGTTGCACTTGCATGCATCATAACCTGCATACATAACATGCATATATATTTAGGTGATACGCACCATGGATCCTTATCATATAAATTAGTATGGGCTTTTTTATATGATAAGTTATATTTGGAAACCTTAACTTATATGTTTGTATGGGCATTCATATAAGTTAAGGTACTTCTGTGATGGTAATTTAGTAGTAGCATATTTTACTTGTCATTCTTTACTCTATTTTACTTACAGTACCTTGTTTACTTACAATAACCTACTTACTTTATGTACAGTTCATCATACCTTACATGTGTTATATATATATAACTGCTAGAGTAGAAATAGATTGATACTATATATACTTGTTAGTATAGCTCCATTGTCACATGCTTCTTTTTATACCCCTTGTTGTCCTCTGCTTCGTCCTCCTGCACGGTGCCTAAGAGCCGCGGGGGCGAGGTGTGGAGGAAATGGCTTAGTCTTTATGGCTAACGGTCGGCCATGACCATATAATTTTAGGAGCTCGAGGAGATGGAGCACCAGCACGACCAGCAGGACGAGGTGGCAGGACTTGAGGAGCTGATACCACCTACTACTACTGCTGCAGCCCGGCATCAGGTGATGATGAGTGTACTGATGATAGATTAGCTTCTGCTTAGTTTATTTTGTGAGAGAGAGATTTGATGGATATGTATAGGGCATAAGCCCTTTTCTCTTTCTGTATCATTGCGGACTATTGTACTTTTCAGTTTCATATATATTATGATGTTGTATTGTGACTTATGGACTTGCTAGTTTTTACTTACTACTTACATACTTCTATTCTCGATTGGCCGAACAGGTTATATGATCGTACTAGCCGATACGATCGGCGTCTTGCGGTGTCGACTAACTCGTGAGTTAGTGTCACCGTAAGACGGCGGTTCTGGGCATAAGACCGGGAGCCTCCTTGGTAAGGGGGAGGGGTCTTACACAAAAAGCTAAGAAGTCGTGAGAACAGAACAAGCCGCAACAAAGGGCGATAAACAAAGGCGGCAAGAACAAAAGCAGTTGCATAGCAAACCGCGCTAACACCACAAGTCGCAGCGAAGCGCGGTTAGCAAGGAAGGTCGTTTAAACGGAAAAGCCCAGAAGGAAGCAAGGCGCAAGCACAGCTAGAAGCAAGGGAGGGAATGGAAGGGAAGGAAACCAGACAAACCAGAAGAAGTCGGACGAAGCCGATGAAAGAGGACGCGGGGTTAAACCAACAAACCGCTATCTTTTTGAAGCAAAGGATCGGTGCACTCTTATACTATGTGAAAAAATGAACAAAGAGCTAAATAAACCGCAAACTTTATTGCTCCAAAAAAATGATTATTACATAGATATGCTCCCTTATTTATAGAAACTGGGGGAGATGAGAGAATTACAACAAACGATGTGCGACTAAATACAATCCGCGCGGCTTATGCGGTTTGACAATGTCAAACCGCACATTATACAAAAGAATAACAAAACTCCCGACAACACCAAGGGAAACCGCCAGTCCGCCGGGGAAGACCGATGGGCAAGCCGCCAGACCGCAACTGCGGGTTGCCACCAGGCCGCAGTTGCGGTTAATCAACAGACCGATGTTGCGGGTTGCCATCTGACCGCATCTATGGGTTATCATCATACCGCCTGGACTAACCGCCAGGACTAGCCGCCAAACCTCCCGACTTGAGTTCAAACTGCCAATTTCTAACGATAATTAATCTCATTATTTGCAACATAAATAATTATTAAATTATTAATTAAATCCCTCTCTAACCCGGGGGTTAGTGGGTGGTTACACGTGAATCGGATGGCGGGAAACAACCCCAAACGATCGGACCACGAGGATGAAACTCCACGGGCGGGCAGCGAACTTGTCGCTGAATTCGTCGGCGAAGGGAGGACCGCCGACGGCGGCCGAGGAGGAGCGGCCAGCACGGCCGCTTCCTTGACCGTGCGCCGGCGACCGAGGTAGAGCGGCTCACGCGGCCTCTCTCTTGACCGCGACCGGCGGCCGAGAGAGGGAGCGGCCTGTGCGGCCCCTCCCTTGGCCGCAGTCGGCGACTGAGGGAGGGAGCGGCCCGCGCGGCCACTTTCTTGGACACGGCCGGAGGTCGGGAGAGAGTGACCGCACTGCCTCTCTTTCAGCCACGGCCGGCAGTCGAGGGGGAGCGGCCCTCGTGGCCGCTTGCTCGGCCGCTACTAGTTGCCGAGGGGGAGCGGCGGCTGGGGCCGCCGCCTCGGCAGCGCGCGGGCATCCACCGCGGCGAGAGGAGGGGGTGTCCGGCATCCGGGGACGAGGTCGGTCGTCCTGCCGCCGGCAAGGAGGCGGCCGCAACGGTTCATCCATTACACGTGATGGTATCGGTGTGCGGGGGGATCGCGAGTGCGGTCAAACCCATGATCCCACTACTTTTAAGGTGGAGATCATGAGTGTGTGGTTATGTGCACACCTATACTTATAAAATGGATCTCATTCCTAGTAAGTTCCCCCAGATCCTTATTCATTTTTCACAGTGGCGACGATGGCAAATGATGAAAGGCTTGAGACAGCGGATATCGGCGAGTAGTGGCGCCTACGAGGCCGACGCGTCTTCGCTCCTCCCTCGCCGACGATTAGGTTGCTATTTGGAGGAGAAGGTTTGATATGTCTGTTGACCTTGAAGCGAAGATTGAAAGAAACTGTACCTAATCACCTAGAGGGGGGGTGAATAGGTGACCTTAATCTTTTTTAAACTTTTAGGCAGAATTAATCACAGAATTCACAGAACTTTAAACAGCAAACACAGAATCAGTCACACACAGAGTACACACAGTTTTATAGTGGTTCCCCAAGGTCTGGGTACATCCACTTTCCCCCTTCGCCTATCTAGTAGTGTACTAGATTCGGCCCAACTTCTCCACTATTCCTCAGATCCTCAGATCTTACACTCAGAACCCCAAATAGGTTCCTACAGCTCAGAGTGATCTCACTCTTACAACTCAGGCACACAGCCCTACCACTCAGTCTTCACAAAGACCTACACTCAGCCTTCAACAAGGCCTACACTCAGCCCTCAACAAGGCCTACACTCAGAGAAATGAATCTCCTACACTTAGGCACATAGGCCCTACCACTCAGCCTTTATAATTTCAGGCTTACAACTCAGATCCCTTAGGATCCTATAAGAAATTAAAATTACAAAGTGTATACCCACAACTCAGAATGAGAGAGAAGAGTTGACAGGTTTCTTGATGAGTTCTTGGAAGAACTTTGCTGAGATCAACCTCCCTTGGCTTTCTTCAAAGCTTCTTGAATTAGAACACAGTAGGGTTGAAACTCTATGCAGATGATCTTCAATCACTGCTGACTTAAGAATCAGATCTCAATCTGAAACTTTCTTCACAGCCTGGTTCAACAGCTGTCTTCTTAGAAGGAGCTCTCTCTCCAACTTCTTAGATCTTTTGATCACTTCAACTGATTGATGCAAAATCTTATCCAGATGTTGACAGAATAAGCCTTTATATAAGCCTTCTTCATGGTGACCGGCTGATCCGGTTCCTAACGATCTTCTGACAGCTCTGACAGTTGCAGTAGACCGGCTGGAATGGCAGCTGTCAAGTCATCCAGTCACTTCTTGAATTTTCTGTAACTATCTGAAAGTATCGAGACAGTCAGTCTTTAAGTGTCGACACTGATAGACTAAGTGTCGACACAAGTAGACTAAGTGTCGACACTAGCCTTCATGGTGTCGACACAACTCCTTGTGTTGTAGAAATTACTTATCGACATTGCTTCTTCAGAATGTGTCGACACTGATCATGTGTGTCACAACCCGCATTTTCTCATTAATAAATAAATAAATCAGAGCACAAGAAAACTACGAGCTGTGATGTCACGTCAAGCAGGGGATAACTGCTGACGCTCAGGCGACACTCTAATTCTTCAAATCATAAGTTAAAATGAATAGAAAACTGATTTTTTTAATTAATTGGTTGTATCCCTCGGCTCAGTGGATCAAATAGTCCACGGTTTGAAAACAATTTTTATACGTAGCGGAAAAATACTTCATTTATGCTCAACATCCTAAAAGAGCGCATAAGTGTCCTAAGATGACAACTTACACTATGCAAGACCCTAGATTTCAATTTATAATATTTATAAAGAAAACCATCTTTTTTACGCATTTGGAAAATAATGATTGAGCTTTTATAAAACATGCTGATCATGCAATACATATAGTAGTTCTTTATAGGTTTTAAAGTAACTAGCAAACTAGCATAAAACATTCCCAGAGAGCAAGTGAAACTACCACAAAACAGGTAAACTAGCAGCTAAGCAAAGTCTTAATTTCACAAAGGAAAATCACCAACGGGCGTCAACAACCTGACACGAACCCGCTGGCGAGCATGTATGTCTGTACTACTACAAGGCAAAAGAACTACCTCAACAAATGAGGAAAACACTGCCACAACGCAGTCCACAGGGAAACTCCTGAAACTAGCCGCACAGACGGCTATAGACCTGAACCTGAGGCATTCAAAAGAAGAACACCTCAACAAGAAATAATGAAACAGGAGGCAAAGAAACATCAGATAATAATCGAATGAAAAGAGCAGAAAGAAAAAGGGTTACCAACCCTGCAAGAGAGATGCTGAAAATCTCAGCTAAAGGATCCAAAAAGGGACAAAATGTAAGTAAAACAATAAGTAAAGTGAGAGAAATGCAACAAGTACTATAACGTACCAAACTCCGTCCAAGCCTGCAGAGACAAAAAGGGCACCAATATGCATCAAAAGAACAGTATGAAAAGAACTAACAGTCCTAAACTTGTAAATCGTTAGCACTGGCACAAATCCCAAACCTGTGTCGGAGACTAAGAACAGTCACAACCGAACAACCAGGTCCAGGTGTCTCAAGAGTACTAAAGGGGCCGTCACAGGATCCACACACATAGAGTTCCAACCTCTTACAGGAACTCAAAATGTCCAAAGGAGGGAATGGTGGTGGCCACGGCTCAAACTCCCCTGGTACCATACTCATTCAGAAACCCAGCTACCACATGCTAAGGATCTACGATTCGGCACCAAAACTAGCCGACAACACCACTTAAAACTACCAAGTTCTACAACCAAAACCCGCCGAATTATTTCCCTCTACCCGCCGAACTATTTCCCCCTACCCGCCGAATTATTTCCCCCTACCCGGCGAATACAACTAAAATAAATTCCGATAACTTCCTAGTTTAGGCCGATCACAAGCCCTAAACTAGGAATATTCCTATCTCACCTATTCTACGATAAAGAGAAAAGAAAATAAAGCAAAAATACAACTCATGGAGGCGCGTAAGAGGGGAGAAACCCACTTGCCTCAAATCGACCTTGAAAACGTCCTCCCAAAATACTCCAACACGTAGATCCGTCCAAAAGGGGGCACGCGGAGACGAGATCTACGAAAAAACGGACAACGGGGGTAGGGCCGAAAAAAACTAAGGCGAAACGGTCACCGAAACGGGAAAAACTTACCGCGATCTCGAAGCTCTCGCCGAGAGCTTTCCAACGCCACGATCGGATCGAAATTCCGTCCACCGGATCGACGGTGGCGGCCGCCGGAAGATTCGCGAACGGATCCGCACTCGCCAAAAATATCGCACAGGAGGGGGGGGGGCTGATCGGGGGAAGAAGAAGCTTTTTTTTTATTTCTTCTTTAACTTATGCAAATATATATATATTTAATAATAATAATAATTAAAATAAAAATCCTAAATATATACTAACTTATGACAAGGGGGGGGGGGGGGGGGGGGGGGGGGAAACGATCGGTGAGAATCATTCTCACCGATTCTCACCGATTTTATATATATTTTATTTTATTTTTTTTTATTTAAATACTTATAAATATATAATATTAATATTTATAATTATTTAAAACAAACGATATAACATATATCGTTACGGAGGGCCAAACGAGCGCCGAATCGAACGAAATTCGCACCGTAGGCGAATGACGATGCTACGAATCCAACGGCGAAGTCGAAATCGAATTCCGACGCACCGTTTTCGAGATAATAATTTCTAAAGTTAACGGCGTACGCGAACACATACAAACTACAATCGCGCGCCGAGGCTCCAAAAATGCTCGGAACGCGACGAAACTTGACGAGCAAGTCTAAAATTAGCCGATCTAATTTCCTAATGTAAAATTTTCCACTCCCGACGCAAATCCCAAAATTTGGCCGGTCAAACCTAACGAACGCAAACGCGCTACGACAAAGTCAGTAACAAAATCCGATGAACAGAACTCGGGCAAAATTCTCCCGAAGCCAAAACACAAGCATTCCCCAAGAGGCTCCACCGAGTCACCAAACAGACTCCGGCTCGCTAGGGAATCTTGCTACCAGGCATCACCAAGCCACGCAGGGAACCTAAAGAGCTAAAAGCACGCTCTAACAACGTCACATGACCAACACGCGCTAACATAACGCTCTGACGTCAAAATACGTCAAAAAAGAAATTAAATAAATCACTGGAAAATCGGGGGCGTTACAGTCACTCCCCCTAAAAGAAAGTTTAGTCCCGAAACTTTACGCATAAAACACTGCTACCAAAGAAGGAAAGGAAAATAACCAAGGGTTATCGAATGCTTACCGAGCACGGCTAGGAGAACAGATGAGGATGCGCCTCCCTCATAGCTGACTCCAACTCCCAAGTCGCGCTCTCCACGTCTTGGTTTCTCCACAGAATCTTTACCATCGGTATTGTCTTTCTCCGCAACACTCGATCTTGCACATCCAAAACACGAATAGGAACTTCCACGTAGGAAAGGTTAGGCTCTAACTGGGGCACTGCATCCAGAACTTATCTGTCACTTAGCACGCACTTCCGCAGTTGGCTCACGTGAAAAACATTGTGCACGCCAGGAAAATTTGCGGGCAATTTCAACTTGTATGCAGACACACCAATCCGCTCCACAATTTCAAATGGTCCCACATACCTCGGGTCCAACTTATGGTTCTTACCGAACCTCTTCACTCCAACCATCGGGGAAACCTTAAGGAAAACCATGTCGCCCACAGAAAATTCCAAAACAGACCTACGCCGATTGGCGTTCTTCTCGTATCGCTCTTGAGCTATCCGAAGCTTCTCTCGAATAAGCTTTACAGAGACTTTCATTTCTTCTAAGGCATCTGGACCTAACATCGGCCTCTCACCAACCTCAGCCCAAAATAGAGGAGTTCTACATCGTCTTCCATATAGCGCTTCGAAAGGAGCCATTTGCAGACTCTCTTGATAATTGTTATTGTATGCGAACTCCATCAACCTCAAGCGTTCATCACACGCTCCTCTGTAGTCTAATATATAACAACGGATCATATCTTCCACAATCTGATTAACACGCTCCGTTTGACCATTGGTATGTGGATGATATGCGGTAGAATATCTCAAGTCAGTTCCCAATCCTTCTTGAAGGCTCTTCCAGAAACGAGACGTAAACCTGGAGTCTCGATCTGATACTATACTTACGGGTACTCCATGTAACCTGATAACTTCATTCAAATATAGTTCTGCTATCTTTTTCATCGAGTAACCAATCTGAAAGGGTACGAAGTGCGCACACTTTGTTAATCTATCAACAATCACCCAAACAGAGTCATGCCCTCGGGGAGATCTCGGCAAACCAGTAATGAAATCCATTGAGATACTCTCCCACTTCCAAGTTGGAATCTCTAAAGGTGCTAATTTTCCACCAAGCCTTCCATGATCAGCCTTAACTCTTTTGCACGTAAAACATTCTGACATAAAACTTGCAATGTCACCCTCCATCCCAATCCACCAGGCAATCTGTTTCAAGTCCTTATACATTTTTGTAGACCCTGGATGGTAGGCCACACTTGAACCGTGTGCCTCACTGCACAACTTAACTCGAATGTCTCGAAAATTGGGGACGCAAAATCTACCGCGGTACTTTAGAGTACCCGCATCATCGATCGAAAAGTCAGGCAGCTCCCCCTTCTCAGTTCTATTATGAAGGTGCAGTAGATCAGGATCGTCCTTTTGATGAAGCCTCGTAAGAGAAATTCATGAAGGCTCAGACACTTCCAAACTGCTTGGCGAGTCACATCTGCCAACTGAAATATCCATTAAAAGGAACTCTTCTACTAACAACTCAGTGGAGATTTGAAAATTTTCCCTGTCTTCCTGCTTAAGGCGTCGGCTACCACGTTAGCCTTACCCGGATGGTACAGGATCTCCACTTCATAATCAGCCACATACTCTAACCATCTGCGCTGGCGCAAGTTCAACTCCTTTTGAGTGAAGACGTACTTCAAACTCTTATGATCTGTATAAATCTTGCACTGCGCGCCATACAACAAGTGTCTCCATAATTTCAATGCATAAATAACTGCTGTGAATTCCAAGTCATGCGTAGGGTAGTTCCTTTCATGAATCTTAAGCTGTCTTGACCCATACGCAATCACTTTTCCTTCTTGCATCAGCACACAACCAAGACCCACGTGGGATTCGTCCACGTAAACGGCATAGTCTAATCCTTCCGTAGGCAATGTCAATATCGGAGCAGTGCACAGTCTATTCTTTAGCTCTTGGAACGCTTCTTCGCACTTATCGCTCCATACAAATGCTGCATTCTTCTGCGTCAATTTGGTCAATGGCGCAGATAACGTAGAGAAACCCTCTACAAATCTTCTATAGTAGCCAGCCGACCCTAGGAAGCTTCTTATTTCTTTGGGTGTGGCAGGCCTCGTCCATTCCATAACTGTGGCTATCTTTTCTGGGTCGACAGAGATTCCGTCCTTGTTAACCACATGACCCAGGAAAGAAACCTGAGGCAACCAGAACTCGCATTTACTTAGCTTGGCGAACAACCTATGGTCCCTCAAGGCAGATAAAACTAGACGCAAATGTTGGTCATGCTCCTCAACATTGCGTGAATACACCAACACATCGTCTATAAATACGACTACAAACTTGTCCAGAAAGTCCTTGAAAACCCTGTTCATCATGTCCATAAAAGCAGAAGGTGCGTTGGTCAAACCAAACGACATCACCAAAAATTCAAAATGTCCATGTCTGGAACGGAAGGCAGTCCGCGGGATATCTGATTCACGGATCCTTAACTGGTGGTAGCCCGAACGAAGGTCAATCTTAGAGAACACGGCACTGCCTCGCAGTTGATCAAACAAATCATCTATCCTCGGCAACGGATACCTATTCTTGATCGTTACCTTATTTAGCTCTCTATAATCGATGCACAACCTCATCGATCCATCCTTTTTCTTGACGAACAAAACGGGAGCACCCCAAGGCGAAGAACTCGGCCTTATAAATCCGTTCTCAAGCAACTCGTCTAACTGGATACGCAACTCCTTCAGTTCGCGTGGGGCCATCCGGTAAGGCGCATTGGCAATAGGACGCGTACCCGGCTCCAAATCTATAACAAACTCCACATCTCGATCAGGCGGGAGACCAGGAAGGTTAGCTGGAAAGACATCAGAAAAATCACGAACCACCGGGATCTCCTCCAAACACGGCAAACTCACCTTGGTTTCTAAAACCGAAACCAAACAAGCAAAACATCCGGAATCTACAAGCTTCCGAGCACATACCGCCGATATAGTCGGAGAATCCTGGCGCGGATAACCGTAAACACTCCCGGGCTGACCGTTGTCCATCCTGAAGTCCAAGCGTTTACCCTTGCATTGGATCACAGCATCATATCTGGACAACCAGTCCATGCCTAGGATCACATCGAAGTCTTCCAGATCCAACAGCTTCAAATCAGCAATCGCGAGAAAATCGCCTAGTAAAATCGGACAACTCTGAATACCCTGATCCGAAACTACAAATTCGCCTGAAGGAAACTTGACACAGAACGCATCACCAACACGATCGAGATTCAAACGGTAACGCTCTACGAAGGCCCTAGCCACAAACGAGTGGGTAGCGCCGGAATCGAACAGAACACGCGCCCAGCGGTTCTTTACCTTAAATCGTCCTATAAAATTGCACACGCGACTAAGGAAGCGAACGCTCAAAACTATAACTATGAGCTAAACATTAAAACTAGGGGAGAATCTAACCTGATATCACTTGCGTGGACGCCTGAGCTTCCTCCATAGAGACCACGTTCAACTTTCCTTTTCCCTTGTCCACTCGCTGCGGCGGCGGCAAGGCCTGAAGAGGAACTGGCTGCAGAGTAAGCTGAGCTTGCGGGCACTGATACTTGAGATGACCCTCTTGGCCGCACAAGAAACAACTTCTCGTCTTCTTCCAGCAATGGGAAGCATCGTGCCCCGGCTTCTTGCATACAGAACAAAACAAGTCTTTCTTTGGGATACCTTGGATCGCATGAATCTGTTCTTTCTTCTGAGCTCCTAATCTTTGATAGCACCTTTCAAATGGATGGCCCGGTCGGCCACAGAAACTGCATACCTCTTTGTTTCTCTTCCTCGGAGCAGCGTCAGGGACCTGAGTACTCTTACCCTCATCAGACTTTCTTTTATCCTTTCTCAGTTGTTGACCTCGATTCTTGGCGTTATCAATTGTCTCTATCTTTAAGGCAGCTTCCACCATACCAGCATAACTTGAGGTCACATAGGCACTTGCTAATTGCTGGACGTCACTCCTTAGCCCAGCCAGAAATTGCTTGCTTCTATTTTCATCGGAACTCACCAAGTCTGGGGCAAATCGGCTTAGCTTACTAAACTCGATTTCGTACTCGCTAACCGTGAGCTGCCTCTGCTTTAAGTGCAGGAAATCATTCATCAGACGGTCCCTCTCGACCGATGGCAGAAACTTGCTCAGAAGTAGCTCCTTAAAGGACTCCCAGGAACACCCGTCCTTTAGACCTTCTTTCTCCCTCAGCCACCAGCCCTTTGCCAACCCTTTGAGCTGATATGCGGCTAACATCACTTTCTGATCATCAGTGATCCCGGAGTATGAGAACATCTCCTCGATTGATATCATCCAATCGTCTAAAACCATGTAATCTGCCTTGCCATCATACGTCGGAGGCCTAAGTCGCTGAAACTGAGAAATAAAGGTCATCTCTGGTGGCACCACGACCGGAGGCACCAGAGGAGCGGGGGGAACAGGGACAGCTTGACCCACAACAGGGTCCTGAACCCTCGGAATCAGCCCTGCCACAACTGCTAACAAGGACTGGACCTGAGACTGCAAATCCACTACTTGCTTTGACAAGGCTTCATTGCTTTGTCGCAGACCTTCTATCATTGCGCTGCTCTGCGCACCTGAAGATTCTCCCTCCGATTGGGGAGTCAACCTTGTCGAAGGACGCCTCGACATTCTAATGGAACAACAAAACACTAATTAGACACCTAGCCCACCCACTAGAACCAAACAACATAGTACAAACAATACATACTTAAGTACTTGCTCAAGCTGCTAACTTGCTCTGGGATTTCAATAATGATGATATGCTTATCCTACGATGATTCACTATCATCACACTAACTCTTGTGCCTAGATCGGGAATGCATGAATTTATAGTCTTTTTGACTCAAAAATTATGTGTGTACACATGTCATCCTGCAAATCTTTAGCTTGGCACGTTGTGCTTATGCAATGTTATGCTATGCATGATTGTGCTATGCATTCTAAAAAGGCCCTAATGCATGTTATGAGCGGCGTACACATGAAAATGTTATGCATCACATACTACATAACATTTCCATGCAACGAAAAAGAAAACGTGCTAGCCGCATTCATGTGGTGAGGTTATGCATCTCATACTACATAACCCTCACATGTTGCCTCCTATGGTGGATTCATATACAAACACATAGTATGCATCCCATACTACATAATATGCCTCGTATACTTCATGTTATGCTATGAGTGTAGTGTTCGTGCTTCAGCCAATACGTGCTGATGACATATCGGTGTGTGTATGATATGACTCTAAACACCTAATACTTACAGGGACAGGTTGCCCGACAATTTGTCAAGCAACCTCCCTCTGATACCCACTGTCACAACCCGCATTTTCTCATTAATAAATAAATAAATAAATAAATCAGAGCACAAGAAAACTACGAGCTGTGATGCCACGTCATGCAGGGGATAACTGCTGACGCTCAGGCGACACTCTAATTCTTCAAATCATAAGTTAAAATGAATAGAAAACTGATTTTTTTAATTAATTGGCCGTATCCCTCGGCTCAGTGGATCAAATAGTCCACGGTTTGAAAACAATTTTTATACGTAGCGGAAAAATACTTCATTTATGCTCAACATCCTAAAAGAGCGCATAAGTGTCCTAAGAGGACAACTTACACTATGCAAGACCCTAGATTTCAATTTATAATATTTATAAAGAAAACCATCTTTTTTACGCATTTGGAAAATAATGATTGAGCTTTTATAAAACATGCTGATCATGCAATACATATAGTAGTTCTTTATAGGTTTTAAAGTAACTAGCAAACTAGCATAAAACATTCCCAGAGAGCAAGTGAAACTACCACAAAACAGGTAAACTAGCAGCTAAGCAAAGTCTTAATTTCACAAAGGAAAATCACCAACGGGCGTCAACAACCTGACACGAACCCGCTGGCGAGCATGTATGTCTGTACTACTACAAGGCAAAAGAACTACCTCAACAAGTGAGGAAAACACTGTCACAACGCAGTCCACAGGGAAACTCCTGAAACTAGCCGCACAGCCGGCTACAGACCTGAACCTGAGGCATTCAAAAGAACAACACCTCAGCAAGAAATAATGAAACAGGAGGCAAAGAAACATCAGATAATAATCGAATGAAAAGAGCAGAAAGAAAAAGGGTTACCAACCCTGCAAGAGAGATGCTGAAAATCTCAGCTAAAGGATCCAAAAAGGGACAAAATGTAAGTAAAACAATAAGTAAAGTGAGAGAAATGCAACAAGTACTATAACGTACCAAACTCCGCCCAAGCCTGCAGAGACAAAAAGGGCACCAATATGCATCAAAAGAACAGTATGAAAGGAACTAACAGTCCTAAACTTGTAAATCGTTAGCACTGGCACAAATCTCAAACCTGTGTCGGAGACTAAGAACAGTCACAACCGAACAACCAGGTCCAGGTGTCTTAGGAGTACTAAAGGGGCCGCCACAGGGTCCACACACATAGAGTTCCAACCTCTTACAGGAACCCAAAATGTCCAAAGGAGGGAATGGTGGTGGCCACAGCTCAAACTCCCCTGGTACCATACTCCTTCAGAAACCCAGCTACCACATGCTAAGGATCTACGATTCGTCACCAAAACTAGCCGACAACACCACTTAAAACTACCAAGTTCTACAACCAAAACCCGCCGAATTATTTCTCTCTACCCGCCGAACTATTTCCCCCTACCCGCCGAATTATTTCCCCCTACCCGCCGAATACAACTAAAATAAATTCCGATAACTTCCTAGTTTAGGCCGATCACAAGCCCTAAACTAGGAATATTCCTATCTCACCTATTCTACGACAAAGAGAAAAGAAAATAAAGCAAAAATACAACTCATGGAGGCGCGCAAGAGGGGAGAAACCCACTTGCCTCAAATCGACCTTGAAAACGTCCTCCCAAAATACTCCAACACGTAGATCCGTCCAAAAGGGGGCACGCGGAGACGAGATCTACGAAAAAACGGACAACGGGGGTTAGGGCCGAAAAAAACTAAGGCGAAACGGTCACCGAAACGGGAAAAACTTACCGCGATCTCGAAACTCTCGCCGAGAGCTTTCCAACGCCGCGATCGGATCGAAATTCCGTCCACCGGATCGACGGTGGCGGCCGCCGGAAGATTCGCGAACGGATCCGCACTCGCCAAAAATATCGCACAGGAGGGGGTGCTGATCGGGGAAGAAGAAGCTTTTTTTTTTTATTTCTTCTTTAACTTATGTAAATATATATATATTTAATAATAATAATAATAATTAAAATAAAAATCCTAAATATATACTAACTTATGACAAGGGGGGGAAACGATCGGTGAGAATGATTCTCACCGATTCGGTGAGAATCATTCTCACCGATTCTCACCGATTTTATATATATATTTTTTTTTATTTAAATACTTTATAAATATATAATATTAATATTTATAATTATTTAAAACAAACGATATAACATATATCGTTACGGAGGGCCAAACGCGCGCCGAATCGAACGAATTTCGCACCGTAGGCGAATGACGATGCTACGAATCCAACGGCGAAATCGAAATCGAATTCCGACGCACCGTTTTCGAGATAATAATTTCTAAAGTTAACGGCGTACGCGAACACATACAAACGACAATCGCGCGCCGAGGCTCCAAAAATGCTCGGAACGCGACGAAACTTGACGAGCAAGTCTAAAATTAGCCGATCTAATTTCCTAATGTAAAATTTTCCACTCCCGACGCAAAGCCCAAAATTTGGCCGGTCAAACCTAACGAACGCAAACGCGCTACGACAAAGTCGGTAACAAAATCCGATGAACAGAACTCGGGCAAAATTCTCCCGAAGCCAAAACACAAGCATTCCCCAAGAGGCTCCACCGAGTCACCAAACAGACTCCGGCTCGCTAGGGAATCTTGCTACCAGGCATCATCAAGCCACGCAGGGAACCTAAAGAGCTAAAAGCACGCTCTAACAACGTCACATGACCAACACGCGCTAACATAACGCTCTGACGTCAAAATACGTCAAAAAAGAAATTAAATAAATCACTGGAAAATCGGGGGCGTTACAATGTGTGTCGACATACCTCCTTCTTTAGTTGATTTCAGCTAAGTGTCGACACAACTCATTTGTGTCGACACATCTTCTTGTGTTGAAACTTGCTAAGTGTCGACACATCTTCTTGGTGTCGACACATGCCTTCTGTGTTGATACTTTTGCTGAGTGTCGACACAGCTCCTTTGTGTCGACACTTGTACTTGGACTTTGAAATTTGCTGAGTGTCGACACAGCCTCCTAGTGTCGACACTTTCTTCATGTGTTGAGACTTTTGCTGTGTGTCGACACATTCTTCATTATGTCGACACTTGTACTTAAACTCTGTTGAAGTTTGCTGAGTGTCGACACAGCCTCCTAGTGTCGACACTTGTACTTGAACTTTGTTGATGTTTTACTGAGTGTCGACACAGCCTCCTAGTGTCGACACTTTCTGATGTCGACAAAGTTCCTCTGGGTGTCGACACAGCTCCTAAGTGTCGACACAGATTCTTTAGACAATTCTTCACTGAGTGTCGACACTGCATGTATGTGTCGACACATTTCCTCTGGTGTCGACTCTGCATTCCTGGTGTCGACACAATTACTCCAAGTGTCGACACAGCTTCTCTGGGTGTCGACACAAGCCTTCTTAAGTGTCGACACATTTCTTCTAGGTGTCGACACATGGACTTAGAAACTTTTAAGCTTTCCTTGCAATTACTTAACCTGCACAAAGTAACTCAAAATACATCAAATACATCATGATGTATATCATTGAGTAGGGTGAGGCTTCTTCAAATCAGGTACATTTTTTCCAATGTACCCAACAATCTCCCCCTATTTGGATAAGTCATAACCCTTAGTCAATGATATACACCATACATAACAAATTCACAGTATGATGTAAAAACAATATTAAATGACAGGGTAAGTACATAAACATGTATAAACAAAACATGTATACACAAATATCTCAGAACAGTAATGTAATAGATTTAACACATATCACATTGTTCTAACAACTTCAACATTTTCATTATTCAAAAGTTTACAGAAAGTTGAATGCAACTGATTACACATAGTAAACTTAAGAAAATTCATATCCTAAGGCTGCTCAGGCTCCTTGATCACAATGCCCTTTCCTGATTGTATCTTTGCTTGGATAGGAGCTTCAGTATCTTCAGCAGCAGCAGGCTTCTTCCCTTTAAGATCTTTCTTTTTCAATTCTTCAGCCTTGATCTTCTGCCTTTCAAAATAATGATAAGGCTTTGGAAAGTACTTGTTAGGCTCCTGTGCAGTAGGAGGTAGTTTTCCCATCTTAGCCTTTCTTCTATATTGAACAATAGCCTCTTGCCTGTTCTCATGCTTCCTCCACTCCAGTTCAGAATACCACTTGCCTCTATCCTGGATATTGTCCTTGGCAGCCTTCGAAGCAGTCAAAATGATATTCCTGGAAGTGGGACTCCATTGTTCAAAATCAGGCCTAAGTTCAGCTTGCTCTCTGAATCTTTTCTTAGACAATTGAGTCTCTTGTTCCTTTAATAAGGCCTCTTGTTCTTTCAGTATTGCCTCTGACACAGGCTGAACCACTTTCTCTATGATGACATTCTAATTTCCCTCAGGAGGACTATACATTGACTGTATTTCTTGATGTATCATATCAAAGTCTGGTGGAGGGTAAATCACTTGAGCTACTTCAGCTTGCTCTCCTCCAAGATATGCAGGATTAATACCAGACTCTGCAACATTGTCATCATCACATAAGGGTGGATATCCAAGGGTGGCTCTGATGGAATTGGAAATCCATTTGGCATGATCAGAGCCTGCCTTGATTAATACCCTCTCCCCCTTTATGACTTCTCTCTCAATGTGATCCCTCAGATCATCTTTCTGAAATCTTATTTGATGATTCAGATAATTAACTCCATCCTTATAGAAGGGTTTGAACTTCTGAAGTTATTCAGTTATTGCCTTCTTAGAGTCTTCAAGAACAGTCTTAAAAGCAGTGATGTTCTCTTGGAACTTCTTATCAAACTCTTCCTGGGCAGTAGTCCTTGCTGTAGTTTGAGCAGCAGCCAGATTCTGCATCTCAGTGACTATCACATTGTGTGATTCAGTCAAATTGTCATTCATTCTTATCTGGTTTTCCAGGACATAGCTTGCCTTTGCTCATCCAGCTTGATCTGTAAAGCCACCATCAATGAACTGTAATCAGTAGATGGGGCTGGCTGTGGTGCAATTATTTGCAGTGCCTTTTTATATGTCTGGCTCCTCCTCTTGAAGACTTGAAATTTCCTCTTCTTGGCTCTTGCAGCCTCTTCATCCTCTGAAGCAGATGTGCTGGATATTTCAACTCTTTCCTTAGGACTAGGATGTGAATCCTTCTCAGTCCTTGGTGGTTGCTCAGCATCCTTTGACTTCTCAGTTTCTTTGCCTGTAGTTTCTTCTTCAATCTCCACATGCTCCCCCTCAATAATTACTTTCTCCCCCTCAGCAGCAGCTTTTTCTCTCTCAAAGTCAGTTTGTAGAAGGTCAGGGAACATTTCTTCTAAAGTAAATTCCTGTTGAGGATTGGGTGGAGAATCTCTTATCTCATCAACCACTTGATCAGCAATAGATGTGTCCTCCATGACAACATCTTGGGGTTGACTAAGAATCTGAGGTTGCTAATTAACATCAGATAATGTGTCAGTCATAACTTCATTTTCAATAGAGAAATCTAATTGGTTGATTTCAGTTATTACCTTAAGTATGGTTTGGGTAGCTTGTTCACTCTCTAGTGGAGTTGGCTCTTCCACAAGTAAAGGCTCCCCCTGGAGTGGATCCAGGTGAATTGGGCTTACTGAGGGTAGCTCCCCCTGCCTTGGTGCATCTTCTTGTCCTGCTGGAGATTGTCCAGCATTTTCAGTTTCTTCCTCATCAGGAGTAAAAACAACATGCTCTTCAGAGCTGCTTGAGGATTCTTGAGCCACAGGGGCTGTCTTCTTCTTCTTTTTCTAAGGTGTATCCTTTACTGGAGATGGCAGTTCTTTGGTCAGTACTCTATCCCACCTAGAGAAGATTCTCAAATCCATTCTCCTCATGTGGTTAATCTTAGATCCAGTTGCTTGATTCATCATCTCTGTTATACTACCAGCTAGGTATAGACTTAGTATTCTACCCAAATTGGGCTTCTTCATACTCTCTTTTATCTTCTCAAACATAACTGTAGACCAATCAGTATCTAGTTTGAAGATAATCCTTGTCATCAGATTGAACATATAAGCTGAAATCCTGTCATGTCCCCCAGGCTTGCTCAGGATGACCTTTCCAACTATTTCAGACAAGAATTTTCCTTGGCTGTTCATTCCTTTTCTGTTGAATACAGATCATATTTTCATGTTGGAGTCCATTCCACACCATTATAATGCTTCTCTAGTCTTAAAAGCAGATACATCTTCTTTCTCCTTAGTTCTTGGTAGTTGTAGTACCTTTCTTAGAGTCTTAGGGGTGACCTTCACCTTGGCCCCATGAACTCTGGACTTAATCTTGAGTCCTGATTCATCTAGAGTTGCTCCATTCAGAAATTGGAGGACTTCCTTCTTCCATTTCTTGATCGGTTCTGATACAAGAAATTCTAACCCAGTCTCTGTTATTAGGGTTATCACGCCTTTGATCTCGGGTTCCGCGTCATCAAATGTGTGTCGCACGAGTTCATATCCTTCATTCACATTCTCTTCTAGCTTGGGTGTCATTAGGGTTTGAAGAAATTTGAATTTGGAGAAGAGAGATGTCGACACATAAGTTTGGTCTCGAAACTTTGGTGAGCGTGTCGACAGACAATGGCGAAAACCTATTTATACCTTTATAGAATCGAAGATGAAAGGGCGCGTCAAAATACTTAAATTGTGTCGACACTGTTGAAAAGTGTCGACACAGACTTATAATGTCTCGACAATCATGTGTCGACACAAGTATAGTCGACAGAATATATGTGTCGACACTTATATATGTGCCGACACCGCTTAGCTCGACACTTAGTCGAGACTCTACTAAACTAAATCTGTGTAAAGCCTAAGTGTCGACACCACCTTGGATGTGTCGACACTTATACTGCATGTGTCGACACTAATTCTCTGAAGTGTCGACACAGATTTTCTAGATGTGTCGACACCATTTCTCTAAAATATCGACACCACTTCTATGTGTCGACACAGACAACTCTGTGTGTCGACACAATTTTACTTAGCCAATTTTGTAAACTATTCTAAGTTTATCATCCCTAATTCAATTTTAAATTTATTGAATTTGGTTTCATCTAAGGGCTTAGTATACATATCAGCTAACTGATTATCTGTATTTATATACTCTAGGGAAATATCTTCCTTTTCTACATGTTCTCTTAGAAAATGGTATTTTATTTATATGTGCTTAGTCCTACTATGGGAGACAGGATTATTTGCAATAGAAATAGCACTAGTAGAATCACAAAATATAGGTATTCTACTTTCCTGAATACCATAATCTTCTAGCTGATGTTGAATCCATAGAAGTTGAGCACAGCAACTTCCTACAGCAACATACTCTTATTCTGCTGTGGAGATAGCCACACTTGTTTGTTTCTTGCTACTCCATGATATCAGCCTTCCACCTAGGAATTGATAGGTTCCAGTTGTACTTTTTCTATCTTCCTTGCAACCTGCAAAATCTGCATCTGAATAACCTGTCAGTTCAAAGTCTCCATTCCTAGGGTACCAAAGGCCCAGATAAGGTGTGCCCTTTAGATATCTCAAAATTCTTTTGACTGCTATCAAATGAGATTCTTTAGGGCAAGCTTGGTACCTAGCACAGACACATGTAGCATACATGATATCTGGTCTACTAGCAGTCAAATACAATAGGGAGCCAACTATCCCTCTATACAAAGTCTCATCTACAGGTTTCCCTGCATCATCTTTGCTTAGAGACATGCTTGACCTCATAGGAGTTTTCATGGTACTGGATGATTCCATACCATACTTCCTTATCAACTCTAGGGTGAACTTAGACTGGCATATGGAAAAACCATCCTCAGTCTGTCTAACTTGGAGCCCCAAGAAGAACTTAAGTTCCCTCATACTGCTCATTTCAAATTGTCCTTGCATAAGTTTTGCAAATTTTCTGCAAAGACCACTTTCTATAGACCCAAATATGATGTCATCTACATATATTTGGACTAAGATTATCTTGCCTCTGGATTCCCTAAGGAATAGAGTCTTGTCTATTTTCGCCCTTGTGAATTTATTCTCAATGAGGAAACTAGACAGGGTTTCATACAAAGCCCTAGGGGCTTGTTTTAACCCATACAAAGCCTTCCTAAGTCTATAAACATAATTAGGTTTAGTTGAATCAACAAAACCTGATGGCTGTTCCACATAGACTTCTTCCTTTAGATTTCCATTCAGAAAGGCTGACTTAACATCCATTTGGTATACTTTAAACCCTTGATAGGTTGCATAGGCCAAGAACATCCTTATTGCCTCCAGTCTGGCTACTGGAGCAAAGGTCTGATCAAAGTCAATACCTTCTTCCTGCCTATATCCTTTTGCAACCAGTCTTGCTTTGTTCTTTATAATCACTCCATGTTCATCCAACTTGTTCCTAAAGATCCACTTGGTTCCAATAATGTTGTGGTCTTTTGGTTTAGGAACTAGCCCCCAGACATTGCATCTTTTGAACCGGTTCAGCTCCTCTTGCATAGCCTCAATCCAATGAGGGTCTAGGATGGCTTCTTCAAATTTCTTTGGCTCTACTTGGGATAGAAGGCTGGAGTAGAGTACTGAACTTAGATTTCTGCTCCTTGTTTGTACCCCCTTGTCTGAGATCACCAATAATTTGATTGGCTGGATGATCTTTTAGATTCCTATTTGCTGGAGGCAGCCTGTCTTCAGGTTGTACTCCTTCAACTTCTTCAACTTGCTGCACTCATTGGTCTTCTTCTGCATCAGGTGCATCTAGTACTCCCCCTGGACAACAGCCACTATCATCTACTTGCTGACTTGCAGTAGAAACTTCTTCAATAGTAAGCTTGTTCATCTTCTTAGTCACACCTGTGGAGCTGCAAACACTTCTAGACAATTCATTATTAATGAGTCTAGCTTCATCAAACACTACATGTACTGACTCTTCTACAACTTGAGTAGTCAAGTTGTAGACCCTATAAGCCTTACTATTGTTGTTGTACCCAACAAAGATCCCCTCTTGGGATTTGGCAGCAAACTTAGTTAAATAAGACTTACCATTGTTAAGTATATAACATTTACAACCAAAGATCCTGAAATAGGATAGATTTGGTTTTCTGCCTTTCACAATCTCATAGGGGGTCTTATTGTGGCTCTTGGTGATAGTAGTCCTATTAATTACATGACATGCAGTGTTTACTACCTCAGCCCAAAAATATTCAGGGAGAGATGTGTCACTTAATAGGGTTCTACCAGCTTCTATCAAGATTCTATTTTTCCTTTCATCAATACCATTTTGCTTAGGTGTTCTTGGTGAGGAAAATTTCTGAAATATCTCAAACTCTTCACATAGCTTTGTCATACTATCAGACTGGAATTCAGTACCATGGTCACTTCTTATTTTGACCACTGTACTGTCTAACTCATTCTGAATTTGTTTGACAAAACTATAGAAGATACTAGGTGTTTCAGATTTTTGCCTTAGAAAGAATACCCAGAAAAACCTTGAGTAGTCATCTACAACCACAAATGTGTAGACCTTCCTACCTAGGCTGTGAACTGGCATAGGACCAAATAGATCCATATGCAAGAGGTATAAACACCTCACAGCATATTTGTTCTCAATGTTATTAAAGGTGGATTTGGTCTGCTTGCCCTTTTGACAAGCTGAGCATATCCCAACTTTTTTACACTTAACTTGATGACCATTCCTCACTAACTCTTTACTATAGAGTTGACCAATTGTCTTATAGTTAAGATGGGATAGCCTCTTGTGCCATTTGACACAATGAGAGACTTTCTCATCAGCTACAAGACACACAGGAGAAACATTATTCTCACACATAATGTCTAGACAGTAGACATTTCTCTTCCTATAACCTGTCAGAATGATCTTTTGATCACTTGACCTACTGATATGACAACCATATTTGACAAATGAGATGTCATATCCTAAATCACTCAGCTGACTTATGCTAATGAGGTTGTGTTTCAAACCTTTAATATAAGCCACTTGAGTAATTGTTATTAGGTTGCTAGAAATATTACCAAAGCCTTTGATGATTCCTTTTTCAGAACCACCAAAGTGACTTTAGGACCATCCTTGATTGGTGTATAGTCCTTCAGCAATCCCCTAGTTCCAGTCATGTGTCTGGAACATCCACTGTCCAAGTACCATATTGGGGCATGGTCACTTGGACTCACATGCAAAACAGATTAGTTAACCTTAGAACCCAAAGAATTCTTGGGTCTTTGGTGCCGGTTAGTTTGCCTCTTAACAAAACTACCTGTAGCTTTTCTAGCAGGCAGATTGCTACTCACCTTGGCACTTGAATTGTGCCAACAGTCTATGGCAAAGTGGCCTACCTTGCCACAACACCAACACTCAAATCTGTTGTACCTTTGTTTAGGTACAACCCTGGCTGTTTTATTTACAGCAGGCTCCTTGTTGAGTACTGGGGCTTTGCCCTTAGACTTGGACTTTACAGTCCTGGCAGGTTTTGTAAACCCCAATCCAGTTTTACCCTTTTGAGAAATGAACTCCTCTATCAAAGGTAGAACTGATTTTGGTTTAGAGAACCTTGCTAATATATCTCTCTCCTTCTGAAGACTAATCTCCAGATTTCTGATTTGATCATTCTTGAATGTAATAGTCCCCATCTGAATAACAGTAATGTTCTTTAGTCTGGCTATTACATTTAATTTCTGATCAAGCAACTTGTCAAAATCTGTTGCAGCAACTTTAAGACTGGCAATCTCCTTAGTCTGACTCTTGGCCAAGGATTTGCTTTTCTTCAAAGCTTGCAACACTACTCTATATTCATCAATCAACTGATGAATATCTCCTTCAGATTCAGATTCACTAACATTACTTGATGCTGATGTATCTGAATCTGACTCAGTACTAGAAATTGAACTTGTAGAATAATTTTGTACCTGACTAGGTCCAGGCTGATCCTGGATTTTGTCTCCTTCTGATAAGGCCATCAGTCTCTGGCACTGATTGTCCTCATGCTCATATATTGAGTTTATTAATTGTATGAACTTATCTTCCTCTTCTTCAGCAAACAGTCCAATATAAGCTTCAGCTTCTGAATCTGATTCTGAAGATGACATATCAGACAAACTTTTGTCCTTCTTAGCAACAAAGGACCTTTCCTTTTTGCCCTTGAATTGAGTCTTCTTCTTATCAGTTGACTCTTTCCTCTTCTCTGGACAGTCAGCAACAACATGTCCTTGTCTGTTATAACAATAGCAAACTATCTTTGAGGATGTAGTTTTACTTTGCCTGGACTTCCTTCTTTCATTCTTTGATGACTTCTGTGAAGTGGATGGCTTAGACCTTCACTGTTTCTTCTTAAGAAACTTCTGAAAATGTCTAGTGAAAGCTGCAAAATCTTCATCACTCTCACTGCTTTCAGAATTCTTGCTTTCTGACTCATCTGTCTCAGTCTCAGCAACTTTTGGAGGTGGAGATGGAGACTTACTTTTATATTTCCTAGTGGCTTCTGTCTTGAAAGCCACAGCTCTTTCTTTGTGCTCAACTCTGGTAGTCTTCTCTTCCTCCTTCCTTACCATTAACTGCATCTCATATGATAACAGTTTTCCAAACAATGTTGGAGGAGGAATGTCTGTTAATTTGGTCATTTCCCTTATGGCACAAATCTTGGTATCCCAGTCCTTATTCAGGGATCTCAAGAACTTATCATTCAATTCATAGTTGCTGAATTCTCTTCCATAAGACATCAACTCATTGACAATCCTATAGAATTCTTGTAGCACTCAGTTATGCTATCATACATGCCTTGTCTGAAGCTTTCATATTCTTGATTCAACAAAGATTTCCTGTCTTGTCTTGCCTCTTCTGAACCTTCCATATAGACTATCAGTGTATCCCACATCTCTTTAGAAGTTTTACAATGAATCAAATTCTGAAATGTGGCATCATCTATTGCACTTACAATGATATTCTGAGCCTTCTTGTCCATAGTGGCCAGAATAATCTCATCTTTAGTCATCTCTGAATAGTCCTTAGGAGTTCTCTGATTTGCATCCAGGACAGATACTTTCATTGGCACATATGACCCTTCTTTGACTGTGATATAGATGCTAGGGTCAGAGGCTTCCATAAATAGTCTAACCCTTTTTTTTCCAAATGCCAAAAATCTCCTTTCTACAGATTGGCAACTTCATGGATCCTAGCTCTTTGTGATTCTCAATTGAACCCATTTTCTTGATTCTTGATTATGTTGAATCTGCCTACAGGATCTTTACTCAGACTGTTATGTCCTTTTTGAGAAACCTGCCGTTGATACCACTTGAAAAAAATTGTACCTAATCACCTAGAGGGGGGTGAATAGGTGACCTTAATCTTTTTTAAACTTTTAGGCAGAATTAATCACAAAATTCACAGAACTTTAAACAGCAAACACAGAATCAGTCACACATAGAGTACACACAGTTTTATAGTGGTTCCCCAAGGTCTGGGTACATCCACTTTCCCCCTTCGCCTATCTAGTAATGTATTAGATTCGGCCCAACTTCTCCACTATTCCTCAGATCCTCAGATCTTACACTCAGAACCCCAAATAGGTTCCTACAGCTCAGAGTGATCTCACTCTTACAACTCAGGCACACAGCCCTACCACTCAGTCTTCACAAAGACCTACACTCAGCCTTCAACAAGGCCTACACTCAGCCCTCAACAAGTCCTACACTCAGAGAAATGAATCTCCTACACTCAGGCACACAGGCCCTACCACTCAACCTTTATAATTTCAGGCTTACAACTCAGATCCCTTAGGATCCTACAAGAAATTAAAATTACAAAGTGTATACCCACAACTCAGAATGAGAGAGAAGAGTTGACAGGTTTCTTGATGAGTTCTTGGAAGAACTTTGCTGAGATCAACCTCCCTTGGCTTTCTTCAAAGCTTCTTGAATTAGAACACTGTAGGGTTGAAACTCTATGCAGATGATCTTCAATCACTGCTGACTTAAGAATCAGATCTCAATCTGAAATTTTCTTCACAGCCTGGTTCAACAGCTGTCTTCTTAGAAGGAGCTCTCTCTCCAACTTCTTAGATCTTATGATCACTTCAACTGATTGATGCAAAATCTTCTCCAGATGTTGACAGAATAAGCCTTTATATAAGCCTTCTTCATGGTGACCGGCTGATCCGGTTTCTAACGATCTTCTGACAGCTCTGACAGTTGCAGTAGACCGGCTGGAATGGCAGCTGTCAAGTCATCCAGTCACTTCTTGAATTTTCTATAACTGTCTGAAAGTGTCGAGACAGTCAGTCTTTAAGTGTCGACACTGATAGACTAAGTATCGACACAAGTAGACTAAGTGTCGACACTAGCCTTCATGGTGTCGACACAACTCCTTGTGTTGTAGAAATTACTTCATGACACTGCTTCTTCAGAATGTGTCGACACTGATCATGTGTGTCGACATAACTCCTTCTTTAGTTGTTTTCAGCTAAGTGTCGACACAACTCCTTTGTGTCGACACATCTTCTTGTGTTAAAACTTGCTAAGTGTCGACATATCTTCTTGGTGTCGACACATGCCTTCTGTGTTGATACTTTTGCTGAGTGTCGACACAGCTCCTTTGTGTCGACACTTGTACTTGGACTTTGAAATTTGCTGAGTGTCGACACAGCCTCCTAGTGTCGACACTTTCTTCATGTGTTGAGACTTTTGTTGTGTGTCGACACATTCTTCATTATGTCGACACTTGTACTTAAACTCTGTTGAAGTTTGCTGAGTGTCGACACAGCCTCCTAGTGTCGACACTTGTACTTGAACTTTGTTGATGTTTTGCTGAGTGTCGACACAGCCTCCTAGTGTCGACACTTTCTGATGTCGACAAAGTTCCTCTGGGTGTCGACACAGCTCCTAAGTGTCGACATAGATTCTTTAGACAATTCTTCACTAAGTGTCGACACTGCATGTATGTGTCGACACATTTTCTCTGGTGTCGACTCTGCATTCCTGGTGTCGACACAATTACTTCAAGTGTTGACACAGCTTCTCTGGGTGTCGACACAAGCCTTCTTAAGTGTCGACACATTTATTCTAGGTGTCGACACATGGACGTAGAAACTTTTAAGCTTTCCCTACAATTACTTAACCTGCACAAGGTAACTCAAAATACATCAAATACACCATGATGTATATCATTGAGTAGGGTGAGGTTTCTTCAAATCAGGTACATTTTTTCCAATGTACCCAACAAAGATACCGCGTGTTGAGGAGAGGGTTTAAAATCCTCCTCGCGATTGGTTGACGATCTGCGACACTACTTTGAGATCGAGTTTTTGATTCCCCCCATGCGAAGAAGTGATCGAGATACTGAAATTTTGTGGTGTGTCGATTTCCTAGTTTACTCCCTTTGGGTAGTACGCCTCATGGGATTGGTTGTCTTCTTTTGGGAACATGGAGGGCAACTCTCTTTGGACTGCTTCCGGGATTGGTGCGATATTCGCTCTGATGGTGGTGAGAATGTGGAAATTCATAGTAACAAGAGTTGGCTTGATTTTAAGACTCGGACGAACCATTGCCACTGAAATATTTTATTTGGTTATGTCAACAAGTCTTGGGGCTTGCCGGATCTATGGAACGTATTGCCTGATCGTTGTCGTCGCAAAAGGGGAGAGAGCGAGAGTTTTCTCCTGTGTTAGGATTTTCAGAGCCCCGTGAGTTGGCGAACCGGCTGTTCAATATTTCTTCGTTTGTGGAAGAGAAATGCTTGTTGCGGTGTGGCATTTCTTCAGACTCTTGGCGGATTACTGAGACATCTTCAAATTGCGGTCGGAAGTGGAAAGCCACTGTAGTTTCTCGTGGTAGTGATAGTGCGGTGCCTTGTTCGATTTATCTAGGTGGCATCACTCCTTCCGGTGGTCGTGGCGGTTCAACTCCCGAGGTACAGGTGCTTGGATTTTCTTCCCTCAGGCTTCCCCTGCGCAGGCGGCGGCTCCAAGGTTACCTTCTTATTTGAAGGCGATGAATGAAGTGGTAAACACGCTTGATTATTTTTTATTCTTCTTTGTTGTTGTGTTGTACTGACTTTTCTCCGTATTTTATCTTATAGATTGAGGATCGGGTTCAAATTGTCCTTACTTGGAATGATCATTACGTGATCTTGAAGGACGGGTATCTGGCCCTTCAGGAGGAGTTTCGGGCGACGGCGGGCTCGCTTGCCACTCTAAGGGATGATCATGACCAGGACATTTCCCGATTTCACCAAATTGGATCGAAGCTGAAGGCAGAATTAGAAGAGACTCTAGCGTCTTTGGAGGTGGAAAAATCTTTGGTGGAAAAAACTGCACAAATGCTGAAGCGTGCCCAAGAGAAGACTTCTCATTTAGAGACAGAGCTTTGTGCGGCGAAGGCCCGAGTGGAGGTGTTATCTTCTGATAGTTGTGTGTCAGAGTTGAAGGCTGCCGAACTTGTGGAGTACATGCAGTCTCTGGATTATATGCGGGATCATTGTTTGATTGAAGTTCGTGATGAGATCTGGAGCAAGGAGGTGGAGCCTCAAATGGAGGACATTCGGGAGCTGGCGCTTAGGAGTGGAGTTTCGAAGGTTTTTCTTCTTGTTGGCAGGAGCTTGAGATGCGACATATCTGGCTTTAGTTTTGATGATATCTCTGGCGATGAGAGTTCTGATGTTGACGCGACTGATATGTAGCGGTGTTATATTCTTGTATTAGCGTGTTTTCTTTGGTTGAGTCTGTTGTATGTTTGTCTTTTGCTTTTTATGTCTAGTGCATACTTGTTATCACCCTTTGTTGATTTTATGTAGCGCATTTGCGACTTTAATTGATATGATAGCATTGTCTTTGATCTTTTATCTTTTGTGGCCTGAGTCATGGTGTTTGCTTAAGAGAGCATTGCTAGAGAATGTAAATATCTGATCTGGGTATTACAAAAGGTGCGCTGCTCGGAGGCAGATGTGGTAAAGAGTGCGTTGCATGAAGGCAGTTGTTGTGAGGAGCGCACTGCTCGAATGCAGTTGCTGTGAGAAGTGCGCTGCCCAAAGGTAGTTGTTGTAAGGATCGCGCTGCCCGGATGCAGTTGTGGTGAGGAGTGCGCTGCCCGGACGCAGTTGTTGTGAGGAGCGCGCTGCCCGGACGCAGTTGCTATGAGGAGTGTGCTGCCCGGAGGCAGTTGCTGTGAGGAGCACGCTGCCCAGATGCAGTTGATGTGAGGAGCGTGCTACCCGGAGGCAGTTACTGTAAGAAGCGCGCTTTCCGGAGGCAGTTGCTATCTGGAGAGCGCTGCCTGGAGGCAGTTGCTGTGAGGAGCGTGCTGGCCAAAGGCAGTTGTTGTGAGGAGTGCGCTGCCCGGAGGCCATTACTGTGAGGAGCACACTGCACGAAGGCAGTTGCTGTAAGGAGCGTGCTGCCTGGAGGCAGTTGCTGTAAGGAGCGCGCTGCCCGGAGACAGTTGTTGTAAAGAGCGCACTGCCCGGAGGAAGTTGCTCTAAGGGGCGTGCTGCCTAGAGACAGTTATTGTAAGGATCGCGCTGCCCGGAGGCCGTTGCTGTAAGGAGCACGCTGCCCGGAGGCAGTTGCTGTAAAAGTAAATGGACGCCCTTACACTCTGGAGAAGTAAGTATGCATTTCAAACCGCACGGATGATGCTCGCCTTCTATAGGCCTAAAATGAGAAAACTTTTAAAAAGTTATTAGAGTTACAGTTGTGAGACTGTTCTTGTGGAAATTTTCATGAATAATTCATAGGAAAGTAAAATTATAAACACTACAATGGGCAGAGCCCCACTGATAGGTACGAAGCCCTCTCTTGGGCTGCTCGACTTAGTAGTTGCCCCCATTCCATTGTAGCAAGCAGTTGGTCGATTTCTTGTCAGCGTACTTGGTGCTAAGCCCCGTAATAATCTCCCTAGGAGACCTTATTTGTTGAGATACCCGATATCCTCCTTAAGCTTTGAGAAATCTTCTGTGTCGTGTCCTCGTCCATGGTGGAACTCACAGTACTTTGTTTGGTACCCCGTATTTTTAGCGAGGGGACTACGCTTGCGAAGCTCTTCGCTGCCTTGGATTGCGTCAAGCGCATTTGTTCTGGAGATATTGAGGGGCGTGTATTTCAGGTGATGTCGAGGTCGTGGGTTGTCGCGACATTCACTGTTCTTCCCCAGGTCTGATGAAGCTTCTTGCTCCCTTCTCCTTTTTATGACTCCATTAAATTGTTTTTGATGTGTCTTAATTGCTTCATCGGTTGCAATCTGGGCTTCGACTCGTCGTATTAGATCATGATAATTTGATGTTTTTTCTTTCATTAATGTTGAATAGAAGCTGTCGGGGCGGAGTCCTCCTAAGAGGAAGCCTCGTAAGAGCTCGAGGTTGATGCCCAGGATCAGTCGTGCTTCTGTAGTGAAATGACGGAAAAAATCTCTGAGGGTTTCTCCTTCACTTTGGTGGATCCCAAATAAGTGGTAAGAATCTTTAACTATTCGACGGCCGGCGATGAATTGGTCCGTGAATTATTGTGATAGTTCTGCGAAATTCTTTATCTCCCCCTCTTTCAGAGATAGGAACCAAGTGTGAGCTTGTCCTTTCAAAGTCGCCGGGAAAGATTGGAACAATAGTTGATCTGGGGCATTGTAAAGTTGCATGATGATTGCGAAGTGTGTGACATGCTCTGACGGGTCACATGTACCATCATACGTCTCGAACTTTGGGAGATTGAAATCATAGGGGATTGGATGTGTCAGGACCTTAGGTGCAAGTGGCGAGTAATGATGGAGGGGCTGCTGGCTGAAGCGGCACTTTGCTTGGCTCGCTCGCGCTCTTCGCGTTTAAGCTGAGAACTTCTTTGCGCGTGAGCCTTTCATCGGGGTCTGCTACTTCAGGGCAGTTGCAGTGATTTTGAGATTCAGGTTCTCTGGCGGGACGGGCTTCGCAGCCTTGAATATTCACGCATGGGGGGTTCTGTTTCAAGCATGTTGACAGACAAGTAAGGGGGAACTGGACCGACGTGCCCCCCACGGGTCATCCCCTTCTGTAGTGCGGGTAACTTCTCCCTCCATAGTCTTGAGTCACGAGTACCGCTACATTGAGGGTACTGTCTTCTGAGGATGTTGGGAACTTGTTTCTCATACACTGCGTCAAACTGTTGTGCTCTAACGTGGCGTCCCGGTCGGACCAGAATAACCTGGACCGTCTTATCTCTCAGAACGGTCGAGCGTGCACACAGTCAATAAAGTAGGTCGATCATACACGCGAAGTTTTAACGTGGAAAAACCCCTCAACCGAGTAAAAAATCACGTGACCGGATCTGTGCCGGTCAAAATCCACTATTTCCTGGTTGTTACAACTTGTTTGTGAAATTGAGGATGACAGGCCACCTCTTGTTACAGTTTTGAGGTCAGAGAACACTTGGCACACGCCAGATGACAGACCGTCGCGCCGGGAGTTTGTTACAAGTTGCACTTTGCGTTGATGGGCTTCGCTGAGCGTCTTGCTAATTCTGGATGTGGGAGCGGAGCGCCTGTACTTGCGGTTGCGGAGGCCACTTAGAAATGGAGAGATTGGGCTTCGTCGGGCGGCTTCAACTTGGCCCGTACATGGCTCGTGTGCAGCTCAGGTGCGACTTGAGTGTGGCTCGGGTGCTGCTCGTAGGAGGAATCTGACAGAGCTTTGACCTGAGGAAGAAGAAAACTCGAAGTAAAAAGGTGAGAAATGAAGAGGCCGGCGGCTCCTTTTATAAGCTACAGGGGGTGGTTATGGTGGTTACGCGGCTATTCGCACACCGTAACCACTCAAAATTAATATTTTTCTCATAGTTTAAATGTGCGGATTTATGATAATTAACCTCGCTATTTGCACCCAAAATAATATTAAATTATTAATTAAATCTCCCCTCTAACACCGTGGTTATTGGGTGGTTACACGTGAATCGGACTGCGGGTAACGACCCCAAACGATCGGACGGCGAGGGCGGAGCTCCACGAGCAGCCGACGAACTCGCCGTCGAATTTGCCAGCGTGGGGAGGACCGCCGGCGACGGCCCGGGAGGAGCGGCCGGCACGGCCGCTCCCTTGGCCGCGCGCCGGCTGCCGACGTAGAGCGGCCCGCACGTCCGCTCTCTTGGCAGCGGCCGGGCCGCTCTTCCGGCCGGAGGCCGGGAGAGAGCGGCCCTGGCGGCCGCTTGCCGAGCGGCCCTCTCTTCTCTATTTGGCCACTACATGAAAGACTATATTATTTTTCTGTTGAAGTGGATCCCACCCCCTCTCTCCTCTCTTTCTCTCTACTCTCCCTCTGTGGCTACTTTGGCACCATCTCTGAATGAATAAGAAAAGAAAGAATAGAATAAGTTCAGCAGTTACTAAGAATAGAATAAATGCATAATGCATATGGCCGGGAATCATCTTTTTCACAAATATGCCGCCGATAAACTACTAACTGAGAACGACTGCCGGAAATGTTAGCCATGAAGAAGGCATAAAGTACGAAAATCCAGAACTACTTACACAAAGCAGAGGAATAACCTCGCCATTTATACGCAGGAAGACGAAGTAGAAGAACCAGCAGCCCATATACACCATTCCCGGCCTGCACTACGAAAACACCTCCGAGCACGTGAGAAATGGGGGGAAGGTCACGTGGTAAAAAGAGGAAGAATTAAGAGCAGGCCACCATGGCATGGAATCTCTCTCTCTCTCTCTCTCTCTCTCTCTCTCTCTGTACGTACGCTTTCTGACTTTTTGACCGAGGCTAGCTAGAGAAATGGCATGCGTCGCATGCCACCCAATTATATGTTGGGACTTATAATTGGCTCTCTTAGACTTCCTCTTGTGGCTTATTCGGTGTCCACGTGTTTGAAATCAGACCATTGAAAACCTTTGATATATGAATGGCATTGATGGGGGGATATGAGTCGTGAGCAACACTCGGAGGAGATTCCTTTCCTAGGTCGGGATTGGAACTTGGTGCCCAAACCGATGGCGTATGAGAAGAAGAATAATTGTGAATCTAGAGTACATAGGTTGTTATGCGTGTCGTCTATATGGACCTCATTCGTTTGATGGCTCTCTTTCGCACGATGGCGGCAGCCGTAAGCGTATGAGGTACACTGTCGTCATTCGTTAAGGATGTCGCCTAACAAATATCGTCTGTTTGAACATAAAAGCAGATGAAGTTTATTAGGTGAGCATTAATGAATGACAATTTAACCCCCCCCCCCCCCCCCCCCCCCCCCCCCCCATGCTCATGAATGTCGCCACCGTGCCAAACGGAGCCCATGCCAAATACCATATGGCCCTGTTTGTGATGGTTTTGGCGGTACGAAAACTTCTATTCATACCGCCAATATTGTTTGAGGAGCGTTTGGTTTTTCAAATATTATTTGTGAAAAAAAAATGTTTGTGGCAAAATAATATTTTTGTTATTAATTTTGGGCATTTTTGGGAGAATAGGAGTATATATATTTTAGATATTAGCATATCATTGATATTGGCACATCACGAAATTTTATTTGTAATCCAATTTATTTATGAGCACACTGTCTTGAATTTTTAAAAGAAAATCAGGAGCTTAAACCATATCTTAATACCCAAAATTTTATCGTATAAATACAAAACATTTAACCCAAAATGAAAATAAAATAAGACAAACCAACTACACCATATATGTGAAACATAAGAAACCCAAATTACAAAACATAAACCCAATTATGGCTCAATACATTTTAGGTCTTTTTTTCACATGAAAGACAAATATCTAAAGGAAGTTCAATGGTAAGGAATATACTTTAGCATTCAAGGGTTTTGGAAATTTGGAAAATCGCCGGCGATTTGGAGGAAGGAAAACCTGTGATTTGGAACCAGCAACGTTGGAACAGGAAGGAAAACCGGTGATTTGGAACCGTCGGGCCGGGATGAAAAAACGATCCCGATTGGTGCCAACATTGGAAGGCTGGCTTCGGGCTTTGAGGGGTCGGCGTCGGAGTTGGAAGAATGCAACTTTGTTAAAGCTTCGGCGTCGAAGTCAGCGGTGTTGTTGCGCGTCGTTGTCACGCGTCATTGTCACGGTGAGTCTCTCATAGCGAATTAGGGTTTACGAGTATTGCTTACTGGCGAAAGCGAAAACCGGGTGATGTGCTCGTACGTAAGAGTTGAACCAAATCTAAGAAAAAATATGTATTATTTCAATTTTTGATGCGCTAATATGGAAAATAGATGTGCTCCTAATAATACTCTGAATTTTTTAAAAAAAAATATTAAACTTTCTCACTTTAAGAATAGCTAAAATGTTTTTTTGCATTTAAATGCTTCTATGTACTCGTAGGTTATGCTTCTGCTTTCTATTCTTGCTAATTTTCCTACTACAGTATTTCTGACAGCTGTAATCATACCATTGGTATCTCATCACCATTTTTTTTCCTACCACTATAATCAAGCCAAATAGTTTCATAATAGTGTCATTTACCAGCGCTACAAGGACCCTAAGATTTTGAGTGTAATTATATTTAGGTGATTGTTAACCGCAACCCGTTATTTTTTTAGTCGCACCTCAAATCTCTCAATTTTTCACGTCTTTTCGAAATACGTCTTGTACATGCAATATCAGTAAAAGTGTTCAACACGAAAGTTGTAGATATCGACGAGATCTACAACTTTCGTGTTAATCACTTTTCCTAAAAATGAATGTACAAGTTGTACTTTGTTAATATGTTCAGGTTTTGCGCCTTTTTGAAATACTCCTTGTACATGCAATTTCAGGAAAAGTGTTCAACACAAAAGTTGTAGATCTCGTCGATATCTACAACTTTCGTGTTGAACATTTTCCTAAAATTGCGTGTACAAGGCATATTTCAAAAAGGCGCGAAAAATTGTGAGATTTTGGGGTACGACTAGCCAATTACGGGTTGCGGTTAACAATCGCCTATATTTATTGCCCAGCTAATTTGCATTAATGCTTAAAAATTCTTTATAAATATTGTTTATATTTCATGTATATAATTCCCGCAGGCATGTAGTTCTTAAATTGTTATTGATGTTGAGTTATATTTATATAACGGTAACGTGTCATTAATAGGTTTTGATTAAGATCTGATAGGAATCCAATAATTCATCAGAGATTTAGGGTTACGCCTATAAATACTCCTGCTATGGGCAACGTGGAGGTCGTTCTAAACTTGACGGCTGCATGAGATGCTTGGAGCGCAGTAACATTCTCGAAGTTTTTTGTTTCGTGCGCACTATCCCCCAATCTCGTAACTAGTCACTGCTCCTGTGTGAAATCGCAACAACGTCGTCGCTCAGAAATTGCTTTCGCGGGAAGCCATCGCCTCTCTCGTTTCTCAGCGATCCCGCCGTCTGCAAGGAAGACCCAGTCGTCACCTTGGTGCGTTTCCGCCGTTTGCGAATCAAGCGTCGCTCTAGCGGTTCCGCCTTTCTCGAAACAATAGAAGATCTCTTGTGCACCGCTCCGGCTTGAATCCCGATCACAACATGTCGCCATTAGCAAGGAAGGTTGTTGCTGCCATAGTAAAGATTCTTGGGGAGCAATAACTCACTGGATTGGATCCGAAGATTTCGTCGTCTCCACCCGATCAGTTGACTTCTTTCTATTTTTCTGCTCGCGTTTTAAGTTGCTAATATAAATCAGGAACTTGGAAAGAGACTCGCAATGTCGAAGGAAAATTCTCTTGTCTCGATGATCAAGTTGGAGAAATTTTCCAACTCAAAGTTTAGTGCCTGGAAGCGGAACACGCAATTCGGTATAAAGAACTTGAATATTTTCTAAACTGTGTTGTCCGAATTTGAGTCTTTTAAATGAGGAGAATATGAGAAATACTAGATCAACGACAAAGATTTTTGTCGTGATTACCTCATCAATTGTCTCTCAAACAGACTGGCAGGGACGTACAGTAAGATAAAAAATGCAAGGGAGATTTGGGACGCACTGGTGGAGAAGTTCAGAGAGGAAGGGAACATGTCCAAAGACACACCTAGTTGACAAGTTCATGGCATTCACCTTCACTGAAGACAGGGAGATACTTCTCAGGTTGTAGAATTTGAGTCTCTTGTTGACAAGCTGAACAGATAGAACATCTCTATGTCAGATGAGTTTATTGCAGGAAACAACATGGCACGCTATAGAGATGGTTAGGTAGCAGAAGTCTGTTGTTAACATAACTATGCATCCTAAGCAGAAGCCTACGCCTGGAAAGACTAAATCACCCATCAGTGTGTTGGGGTTGTGGAACACTTCCGGTCCTCTTGTTTCTCACACCGGGTTCGCCCACGTGAGCTTAGAGGAATCGAAGTGTGATCCCCCCTCGACATCTCTGGGACCCACGACAGCGGGGGTCCGGGGGCGGCAGCCCCGGCGGAGGTCCCGCTGACCGGACAGCGGGCAGGGGTCCAGGGGACAGCGTCCCGGTGGGGGCTCGGGGGCAACGCCCCCGGACCAATTTTTTCTGATGTGAATTTTTTTGGATCGGCGATCGTCGAACGCTGTGGTTCGACGATCGACGATCGTCGACCGGCCCTTTGGTTCGACGATCGTCGATCGTCGACCGGCCCTTTGGTTCGACGATCGGGGGTCGCGATCGTCGACCGGCCTTTTTGGGTCGACGATCGACGATCGTCGACCGGTCTTGCTTGGTCGACGATCGTGGTTGCCGGCAGACGTTTATATACGTTGTTATTTTCCCGATTTAGGGATACGGCTTCATTGCAGTCTGTGGCGGCGGATTCTTTTGGAGGCGATACGAGGTATCTCGTTGAGATCGATCCAGAAGGTATTCTTCTTTGGTTTTCTTGTCCAGAAGAGAGGAGAAGAGGTAGGATCGGATTGGATCCTTGCAACCTTTGTAATCTGTTTCTTTTTGGTGAATACAAGAAGGAGAAGAAGGGGAGAGAGGACGTAGCCCGGTGTTGGGTGAACCTCTGTAACATCTTGTGTTTGTTACTGCTCTGTTTTTTTTGTTCTGTGTTTGTTATTCGATATTCGGATTTCTGCTTCTCGGCACCCCGGATTTCCTACACAGTGCACCCGCAGTTGCTGACACTAGCAGGAAAATTAAAATTTTAAAGACAACTGTTACAACTGTAATAAGTAAGGGCATTGTGCTTCTGAGTGCAAGCAATCTAAAAGGGGTGTATCCAGCACACCGAAAACTGATAACAAAGCAAATATGGTTTATCAAACTGCATTTATCAACTTTGTTGTCATGGTTGGAAAAGGGAAGGCAGTACTGAGTGATAGCTAGATTTAGGTGTTACTTACCACGTCTGTAACAATTCTGCGTTTCTGGAGGATGTCACTACAGTAGAAGAGACCGTTACTGTGACATGTTAAATGTATATTTTCGTTAGCTGTTAATTTAATTTCAATTAATCTATTATGCAATACTGGTCTAGCTATATGACCCATGAGCTTAAATATATTTGAAGTAAATTATATTTTTGATGTCCAATTAAATTTCAGCTAGATTTAAGTTAATGATGCCATATATTTTCTCAGGTTGATGATTATTCCTTTCCATCTTTATTTTGTTCACTAAACTTTGATAATTGAAATGAATTTTTTGTAATCTTGAGTTAAGTAAATACTAGTCTCATTTACAAATTGCAGCTATATTTTTAGTGTGTTTATATTGGCAGACAGCTTATGATTTTTGGGAGCTCACAAATAATAGCAGTTCAATAAAGCGATATTCGTAACACACTGGATATTGGCAGTCTAATTTTTTAACAAACATTCTAACTTCATGATTGACATCATATACTTTGAACTCATGCAGTCAAAACATCTCCCTTCATTCATATCCATTCAACATTATGTTCCATGAGAACATTTTTCCGATCATGCATCATAAATTGCATTGAAGCATATTTGATCTTTCTGAACTTGATGTAAAGAACTAAAATGACGCTCAGAAGAATCTTATCGCATATCCATGTATACTCATGCCTAGTTTCTTATTGGAGTGAAATCCAAAAGAAAAAAATCACGCTCATCGTGGTCATCAAATCTTTTAAATGTTCCTCGTTCTCAAAATAGCTTAATATCATAGCATACCAAGAGATGCAATCTCTCACAGACATATCATGAGCGTGCATGTGTGCGAACAGAAACTACTTCCAACAATATGTTCAAAGGGATGAAATTTTTTAGGTTATCGTTAACGAAAGACGGTTTAATCCATGCGTTTATGACCGCCGCCGCTCTGCCAAACGAAGCCTTAATGTGAGTGTGTAGCCGCCCTTGTAATTTTGCATTTATGACCATAGCAATATATTCAAGTTGCAGCATGCAGGCATGTGCACAACTTGTGATTTTTAGGGAGAATCCCCTCATTTTTATTGTCATTCAAATTTGATAGAAATATAATGATTTTGGCTTCCTTAAGGGTTCGTTTGGCGCGACGTTTCGGCCGGCCGTTTGGGCAAATGCCGTCGGACGGCGGGTAAACAAACGCCCTTCGGCGGCGTTTGCTCCGGTTGGACCCGCCGCACCATGAAAAACAGGGCAGAAAGCCCCATTTTGATCCGGTCATCCACCCCTCCAGTTTGACTGGACCGCCGCTTCGTCCCGCCACCTCCTGAGCGCCAAACAAAGCCTAAGTTTGGCATGACGGTAGTGGTTGTGAACGAGATGATTATGAACCGTCAATCGTCAACACCCAGCCTCACCTGAAAATTTTCATTTATTTTTTATGTTCAAAGCTAATTTTCTTTTCTTGACGGCAGTTATAACTATTGTCATGCATGACAGTGGTGTTTTTATCCAAACTCACCAGAGAGATTGGTCATGTCCCTTGTACGACAGTTTTGCGGGGAGGATTGGAGACTCAGATTCTTGGTGGCACGGTTTTCCTCTGGTCCGAAAAATCAGACTGTCGTAGCTCCGAGTAGGATTGAGCCTACAAACAGTAAATTTAAAACCAAACAACAATGACAAGAGACGTTTTTTAACATGGAAAAGCCGGAAATGGTGAAAAACCACATGATCGGATCTGTGTCGGACCAAAATTCATTATTTCTCATTGTTTAAAGGTATTTGTGTTTCTCGGACGGTGACAGGTCACCTCTCCATTACAAGCTTTGAGTACAAATAAAGAAGGAAAAACGATAAGTCCACCGAGTTTTCCCGAAATGTCCATGAGAACGTCTGCGAGAATGTTCTCTTATGCATTCTCCCGGGCTCACTAAAGCATCCAAGTGAGCGTTGAGCAGAATAGAGAGGGAGCAGAGCGAATCCCGAGGGAAGGAACGATCTAAGTCTCACGTTTCCACCGAAAAATCTCATAGCTCTCTCTAGTCTCAGGAGTTGCTTATCTTCAAATAAAGGTCTGAGGATCTTTTTGTAGCTTTCTTGAATTGGCGCGATGGTAATAAATTGTGTCCGACTAAATTTTGAGTTGATGAATGGCGTTCCTCCCTTCTCATCACATGAATCGCAATATTTCCAAAAATGATAATCATACCCCCGAGTGGTTCGGATGGCCCTGACAAATTGCCCGGTGACGGCAACGGTCAGAGGCCGTGTAGTGGGGGGCGCCCGGAGCGCACGCGCGGCCGAGGGGAGGTGGCGTGCTCCCTCACGGGTCGCGCGTGAGCTGGGGGAACACGCACCTGTGCGTTGGTCATGCACCAGCGCTGGCTGGCAGCACGCATGAGGATGCACTGGTGTTGTGCACATGCACCCATGTGCGTGCGCGAGCCATGCACGGTGTCTTTGTGTGCTTGGTTTTGTCACCCCTTTGGGTTGACTTTGGATCCTTCGAGCGTGCGCGGCTCGCTCGGTCGGGTTGTATTGTTTGAGGGTTTCGGTCGAAATCCTACTAGTTTGACTCAGGAATCTTTAGGGGGAACCACATCAAGTAAGTTGTTAAAATCAAGTTTTCAAGTTATCTTAATTATTATACTACCTAATCTTGACTGTCAAATCAAATAAATAAACGAGGCTCTGAAAGAAAAGAGAGAGGAGAGAGAATGGGTATGGTTTGCGAATAGTCACTCCCATCATAGCCAAAAAGATATTTGCAGGCCAAAATGGTCTGTGGTGAGGTGAAAACTTTTACTCTCTCCAGGTGGGCGAGGTCTTCTGTACTCGCTCCAGGTGGGCGAGATCTTTTGTACTCCCCGAGATGGGCGAGGTCTTTTGTACTAGCCCGAGGTGTGCGAGGTCTTCAGTACTGGCCCCGGGTGAGCGAGGTCTTCTGTATTGGCCCCACGTGGGCGAGGTCTTCTGTACTCGCCCCAAGTGGGCGAGGCCTTCTGTACTCACCCCACGTGGGCGAGGTCTTCTGTACTCGTCCCAGGTGAGCAAGGTCTTCTATACTCGGCCCAGGTGGGCGAGATCTTCTGAACCGTCCTCAATCATTCATATCTCGACGAATTACGGGTTATACAGTTAAGTAAAATATCATAATTGTAAGGTATTAACTTTAAAATTTAATCAAATAAGATTATCACATCAACATTATCTTCACACAAATATATATGTATATGGTTGTCAGAATTTTCCCCAGAAATTTGAGTAATTATACTTTACACTTCTCTAACTTTCAAAATGACAAAAAAATAACTTTTGTCAATGTTTACATTTCATAACATTCAACCTCAAAAATATTGCACTTGGAGTAATTCTTCATGAGAGTGAGTCTTTTTTGGCGGCGGCCAGCGGCGGCAGCGGCGGTAGTTGTTGAGTGGGAGGCCCGCATGATTTCTCCTATTGTGATGAAGATCATGGGAAATGGGTTGACCGGTCAAACCCATGATCTCCATAATAGGAGGGATCATGGGGGAGATGGTTAAGTGTACACCTAAGCCTATAAATGAGGCTTCATTCGCATCAATTGCCACTCAAATCCTTTGTTGTCGGAGGTTGGTACGAGCGAGAGAGCAAGGATTTTCCTCCATTTTCTTCGACCATGACGGTGACAAGCGAAAGGCCAAAAACATCAGAGAGCGGCGTCGGCGAGCCCACGTAAAAATATGTTAAAAGATTTCTGAGTGAGAAAGAGACAGCGAGAGGTAGCGCCCGCGTGTCCAAAAATGAGGGGGGTGCTCCTGGCACTTCCAAGGTAGGGCGGCGCGGCGGAGGCCAAAGCGCGGGCACGCGAGGAGGCAAGCGAACCAAGTCATGCGGGTGCGCGTAACTGGTCGTGCACGTCCCTGACCGCGCACGTCCCTGACAGCGCGCGTCCCTGATCGCACGAGCGCACTGCACGCACACAGTGCGCGTACACATTTATAATAATTGCATCTTATATTTTTCGCGAGCGCAATATGAAACTTTCTAATTCAGATCACAGTAAAAAATCTCAAGTGTCTAAAGATAGTGAAATAGGTATGAAGGGGAATAAGGCAACAAAAGCGCTTGTATGCGTGCGTGTGCGCCTGTATCGGGCCGCACGCGCGCAATTGCGCGTGCGCATCGGATTGTGTGTGTGTTAATGTGCTTGCGTGGCCGTGCTCTGTTTTGCGGGGCCCGTAGGTATTATATTTTTGTGCGTGCACATGCTCGGATGCGCCCCTTGACTTGCTTCAAGGGGGCCTACCCTTTAATTTTACCGTTGCGAGATGTGCTTTTCATATCGTATCTGGTCTTTCTTTTCTGGTGATAGGCCACGAAGCGTACCACGAGGCCACTGCGTCTGCGCTCTTCTCTTACCTAGGACCAAATTATCATTTGGAGGAAGAAGTTCGGGCTACCAGCTAATTTAGAAGTGAGAATTACGCATGTCGATGAGAGAATGCAGAATCCCCACGAGGCTGGCTGACAGTTTGTTAGAGCACTTTAAGGTCTGGCTTCTGATACCCGCCTTGTGAGGAAGTGGCCGAGATCTTGAAATTCTACGGGGTGCTGATCTCCCAGTTCACCTCGTCGGGAGTAGTGCGCCTTATGGGCATGGTTGTTTTCTTCCGCGATCATGGCGGGAGACTTTCTTTAGAGTGCTTCGAGAGTTGTGTGATGTCCGCTCTGATGGTGGGGAGTGCGTGGAGATTCACAGCAACAAGAGTTGGCTCGATTTCAAGGCTCGGATAGACCGTCGTCACAGGAACACTCTTTTTGGCTATATCAGGAACCCTTGGGGCTTACCGGAGGTGTGGAATTCGCCCCCCGATCGTTGTCGCCGCCAAAAGGGGAAGTGAGGGAATTTTCCCCGGTGCTGGGGTTTTCGGAACCCCGTGAGTTGGTCAATCGCTTGTTTAGCATTTTCTCATTTGTGGAGGAGAAGCGCTTGCTGCAGTGCGGCATTTCTTCGGATTCTTTGCAGAGTATTGAGGCATCCTCTGATGGCAGTCGTAAGAGAAAAACTGGTGCAGCTTCTTCTAACGGTGTCGAGATGACGGATGGGAAGGCTCCTTTGGTTGCCTCGAGATGATACCCCCCCTGAGGTTCAGGTACTTGAGCGTCCGACCCTCGGGGTTCTTTCCGCGGAGGCGGCGTCCGGCGGCGGCATGGTAAGTATTCTTGTTTGCGTGAAATTTTCACTTTTTATCTTGTGACACTAATTTTCATTTTTCCTTTGTACAGGTTGAGACTCAGGGCCGGACTGTCGTTACTTTGAATGACCACTATGTGGGCTTGAAGGACAGGTATTTGGCCCTTGAGGAGAAGCATAGATTAACGACGAGCTTGCTTACCTCCTTGAGGGAGGAGCATGCCAGTGATGTTTCACGATTCCGTCGGATGGGGGTCCGGGTTGAAGTCCGAGTTGGAGGATGCACACGCGGCATTGGAGGTTGAGAAGGCACTGGTGGAGAGGACCACCCAGATGTTGAAGCATTTCCAGGAGGAAGGCACCAGTTTTGAGACTCGGCTTCGGGCGGCGAGGGCCCTGTTGAAGCCAAAATTTGACTTCGACAAAAGTTCGCAAAATAAGGGATAGCCGACACCTACTTGGCCCAAGCTCCGACCTCCGGCTGGATCGTGAAGGACTAGAAAACTGGCCCAAAGCCGCAGTAGGGAGGTCCTCACCGCTTACCCGGAAGATCACTGAGAGCTTCCCCCCCAAAGCCAAAAGCTGGGCTTGGAGCTCCTCAGAAAGCACAGAAGATGATGCCACAAATCTCCGGGAGTGAAAAAATGTGTCTTTCTGAAGAACCCTCTATGGGCCAATTTATAGATTTCTGAATCTGAGCTGTCAATAACCAAACTGTACTGGTCTGAAATTATCAGGGTACCCCTGGCTGGGTCTGCCAACAGCCAAACCCGCTGTTCTGAGGAGTTATATGCAGACCACTAAGGGTAAAAGGGTAAAAAAGCCCGGGGTAGAAGAGTAAAATCCCCTGTTGACATGGAAATATAAAAACGGCCTTCTTTTCTTCCTGGCGAGTGGAAGAGCACCTATTGGCGAGACGGACCACCTCTACCCATCTCGCCGGAATCCTTTGTCATGAGGTCATCTCGCTGCGGGAGGTCTTCTCGCGCCCCTAAGCGGGAAGTCTCGCTTATTGTAGGGACCGCTCATCTCGCCACACGCGAGTGGACCCCCCATGGTCCCACTCGCCTATCTATCCTTCTCACCTGCCTCGAGTATCCGCATCTTGAGGGTCTCTCGCGAGCCCGAGGTTGTACATGCCCAAGTGGAGATGCTATCTTCTGAGAGCCGGGTGTCGGAGTTGAAGGCCGCTGGACTTGCGAAGTACTTGCAGTCGTTGGACTACATGAGAGACCGTAGCCTGATTGCGGAGGAGGTGTGTGACGAGATCTGGTCCAAGGAGGTGGAGCCTCAAGTGGAAGATGCTCGTGAGTTAGCCCTCGGGCGTGGAGCGGCGAAGGCCTTCCGATTTGTCAGTCGGCACCTATGATACGACACCTCTAGCTTTAGCTTTGATGACATTTCTGAGGATGAGCGCTCTGATGTCGGCGTTGTTGATGAGTAACGACCTCTTGTATGTTTTTGTATTCTTCATCCAGCTATTTGTGTTGTCTGTTGTTTTTGCTTTGCTGTTGTAGTGGACGCTCTTGTGCGATGATCTGTATGACATCGTTATTTTTTATGTCACTTAGTTGTTTTGTTTTTCCTTTATCTTCTTTGAGTACTGTTCCTGCGAGTTTGGTTCGCAGGAGAGTGTGGGTGAAGTATTTCACGTGAAGTAGATTTGTGACTTCGTTTGCGCAGTTCCATCATGCGGCTTAATTTGCACGATTCTAACCAGCGGCTTTGTTTGCACGGTTCTATCCCGCAGCTTGGTTTGCATGGTTCTAGTCTGCGGCTGTGTTTGTGTGGTTCTAGCCCGCGGATTAGTTTGCGTTGTTCTAGTCAACGGCTTATTTGTGCGAGTTGTCATCGCGGCTTTGCCGTGAGGGGGCAGGCTCCTACGGGGAGTTTGCACGAGTCTGGCTCGCGGCTTAGTTTGCGCTGGTTGTAATCGCGGCTTTACTGTGAGGGGACAGGCCCCCACGGGGAGTTTGCACGAGTCTGACTCGCGGCTTAGTTTGCGCGGGTTGTAAACGCGGCTTTGTCGTGAGGGGGGCAGACCCCCACGGGGAGTTTGCATGAGTCTGGCTTGTGGCTTAGTTTGCGCGGATTGTAATTGCGGCTTTGTCGTGAGGGGGCAGGCCCCCACGGGGAGTTTGCACAAGTCTGGCTCGCGGCTTAGTTTGCATGGCTCTAGTCCGCGACTTTGCCGCGAGGGGGGCAGGCCTCCACAGGGAGTTTGCACGAGTCTGACTCGCGGCTTAGTTTGTGCGGGTTGTAATCGCGGCTTTGACGTGAGGGGGGCAGGCCCCCACGGGGAGTTTGCACGAGTCTGGCTCGCGGGTTAGTTTGCACGGCTCTAGTCTGCGGCTTTGCCGTGATGGGGGCAGGCCTCCACGAGGAGTTTGCACTACTCTGGCCCACGGCTTAGTTTGCACGGCTCTAGTCCGCGACTTTACCGTGAGGGGGGCAGGCCCCCATTGGGAGTTATGAGTGCGTAGTCTTCCCTATTTGAATAGACAAGATTTGCAGCAACATAATGCAATATTTGAATAAAGATAATTTGCGTGAGGTCAGGCTCGCGGCTTATACACATCATAGAGTCTTTTTGTTAAAGAATATGTTACATAATTCAAAAAACATAAAGCAGAAAATCATTGATAAAATCGGCGCAGGTTTTGCACGCTCCAAGTGCGGGGAAGAGACTTTCCTTCGGCGGTCCGTAACTTGTATGTTCCTGGTTTCACTATTGCTGTGACGACGAAGGGACCTTCCCATGTAGGAGAGAGCTTGTCTCCTTGCGTCCCTTCGCCGGCGGCTTCTACGGTGCGGAGGACCAAGTCCCCGACATTGATCGGTCGGGGTCTCATCTTGCGATTGTAGTATTGAGCAGTACGTTGTTGGTAGGCCGCAGCGTGGAGGGCCGCATCCTCGCGGATTTTAGGGATTAAATCCAAGTTGTCCCTGAGTGCTTCATCATTCTTCTCGAAGTTGAAGTTGGAAACCCGGGGGCTTGGAACGCCGACGTTGACCAAGATGATGGCTTCGGTGCTGTAGCAGAGATTGTATGGCGTTTCTCTAGTGAGAGTTCCCTCGGTTGTTCGGTATGCCCATAGCACATTGGGGAGTGCATCGACCCACTGCACCCCAGCATCTTGAAGTCGCGTCTTCAACCCTTTTAAGATGTTACGGTTGGTCACCTCGATCTGCCCATTAGTTTGCGGATGCGACACAAGCGTATGTCGCAACTCGATCTTTAGATCTTCACATAGCATCGTGAAGGACCTTCCCATGAACTGAGTACCGTTGTCGGTGATGATGATTGCAGGGATTCCAAAACAGCAAACGATGTTCTTCCACACAAATTGCTTTGCATTCTCTTCTGTGATCTTGGCCAGCGGCTCTGCTTCCACCCATTTAGTGAAATAGTCAATGGCCATTATGAGAAAATTCCTTTGCCCCGAACCTTGAGATAGAGGGCCAAGAAGGTCTATTCTCCAACTGTGTGAATGACCATGCTCCTTGTAGCATGGAGAGGGCAACGAGAGGTTATCGCGGAACGTTGGCGTGCAACTGGCAACACTTACACCGTTGGACGAAGTCAGCCGCTTCCTTCTTCATAGTGGGCCAGTAGAAGCCTTGACGGAGGACTTTTTGTGCCAAGGCCTTCCCACCTAAGTGCTCACCGCATATCCCTTCATGGACTTTTTGCAAAGTATACTCAACGTCTCTCTCTGCTAAACACTTTAGGTATGGACCCTAGAAGGACCGTTTGTACAATTCTTCATCGATCAACACAAAGGTGGTTGCCCGCATCCTTAGGCGTTGTGCTTATGTTGGGTCTTCTGGCAGCTGCTGGTACTTTAGGTAGGTAACTAGTGGACTAACCCAAGATTCTTCCGGCCGTCGATCTCTGCAATATCTTATGGTCCTTGGACATTGGGAAAGACAATTTCTTCTACTTGACGCCTCCTTGACTGATACTGAGAAGGTAACGCGGTCAACTTTGACAGAGCATCCGCCCGGGAATTCTTCTTCCTGTGGATGTGAAGGATCTAAACTTGCGGTATCCTGAGCAGGAGTGACTTTACAAGTGAGAGGTATTGGGCTAGCTGTTCGTTTTTCACTCTGTAGTCCCCTTCTACTAGGGAGACAATGAGCTGAGAATCTGAGTAGACTATCAATCTTTTGACATGGCAGTCGATGACGAGCCCGAGTCCTGCAATTAAAGCTTCGTACTCGGCGATGTTGTTGGTGGCGGGGAACTTCAATCGGAGCCCATACTCCAAAATGATAAGCTATGGGCATGTGAGAAGCAATCTCGCTCCTGCGCCTTCGAGCCCAGATGCTCCGTCGACGTACAGAGTCCATTGCTGATCAGGTTCGACTTGCGTGCTCTCTGTCTCTGTTGGTAGGGTATTCTCAACAATAAAATCTGCCAGGACTTGTGACGTGATGACGGGGCGCGAAAAAAAGTGGATGTCGAATTCGTCTAACTTAACCGCCTACTTGACCAATCGGTCAGACACTTCTGGTTTATGGAGGATTGCGCGGAGAGGTAGCTAGGTCAACACTTTGATTGTATGGGCTTGGAAGTATGGACGAAGCTTCCTGACTGATAACACGAGTGACAGGGTTGTCTTGTCTGATGCTTGAGTCTACTACAACAAACTGGACTTCATGCATTGCCTGCCTTGGGAACTCTCCCATAGTAACTGGTAGGGTAATCATTCCCAGCACCTGGACTGGATGGTTGTCGAATCTGTATGCTGGTCCCGCGGCTGGTGTCAAGATGCTTCTTGTAGAGCTTCATGTTCTAAAGGGTGAAGGAGAACAGTACGTCGACTGAGCTTCCGTTGTCGACGAGGATTCGCTTGACATTATAGCAGGGATCCCCAATCCCGGCGTTGATCACGAGAGGGTCTTGATGAGGTGTTCAGAGCCCCTCGTGGTCTTCATCTCCGAAAGTTATGGTGGTGTCTTGCCTGCACTTCTTATCTTCATGAATGCCCCCCTGCGTATATACCAAGAGTATCTGTACGGAAAGCACGGGCGATCCGGCGATGGTCTCGATGTTTCCGACCATCTGCCTACCACCGGCTCCTCCTTGTGGGGCATTTTGCTGATCTTTGGGCGGCCTAAGTGGATCCTGCTGGTCTTGTAGGCGTCCTTTAAAAAATCTTCCGAGCATCCCTAGGAGAACAAGGCGCCTGATCTCTTCCTTCAAGCGGGCACAGTCCTCGGTAGTGTGCCCTGTGCTTCGATGAAACTCGCAGTACTTGGACTGGTCGTTCCTAGGGTTATGAGTCGGCTGCTTAGGCCGATGCAGGGCCGGCTCATTCTGGATTGCGTAGAGTATGTTGGTGCGGGTGGTGTTGAGGGGAGTATAATCCCGGGGCAGCTGATCTCTCTGACGGTCACGTCAGCGTTGCCCGTCTCGACGTTCTTCTCTGAGTCTTTCTTCTTGGCGTTGAGGGGTCGGCTCCTTCTCCCTTTTGTGCTTTTGTTTCCCGTCAAACTGTTGACGATGAGGTTCAATAGCCTCATCGGCTGCGATATGTGCCTCTACGCGGTGTACGAGATCCCTAGGGACGGTTTCCCTCATTAAAGCTGAGTAGAAGCTGCTAGGACGGAGACCCCCAAGGAACACTCCTCGTAACAGTTCTGGGTCGACACTTGGGATTTGGAGAGCTTCTGCAGAGAACCTGCAGAAGAAGTCCTTCAAAGACTCTCCTTCGTTCTGGCGGATACCTGATAAGTGGGAAGGGTCGCGGACGATCCTCCAATTTGCCATAAACTAGTCTGTGAACTGTCTCATTAGCTCTGTGAAGTTGGGAATGGTGCCCACCCTCAATGAGTGAAACCATGTGCGAGCTTGCCCCTTGAGAGTGGTTGGGAACACTTGGCAGAGTAACTAATCAAGTGCGTTGTAGATCCTCATGATAGTATTGAAGTGGTTGACATGTTCCAACGGATCATCTGTTCCGTCGAACGTCTCGATGTTCGGCAGCTTGAAACTATGAGGAATTGGATGAGCCAGGATTTGCGGTGCGAGGGGGAGCCTTGGCAGAGTGGTCGGCAAGCATGAATATCCCGTCGGCCGGCTTGCCGGTATTCTTCTGCGATCACCTCCCAAATTTCTTCCCGGGTGAACCTTTCGAGCGGGGGAAGTCGGGCCTCGTCCCCCTACTTGTGGCGGTGTTGCCCAGTTTCGGTTCCTCCATGAGCCTGGTGAGTGGAGCTGGCAGCGTCAGAGTATTCTTCGGGTGCCTCTTGTCTTGGAGCTTCTTGCACCTTGCCATGATTTGGCAGTGGCGGGTTGATCGGTGCTAGAAGAGGTGCAGGAGGCGCTCCCAAATTCTTGAGTAGAGCAAGAATTTCAGTTTGCTGCTCCTCCATTTGTCGAACTCGGCCCTCGAAGGCGGTGACAGGCTCGAAAGCGGCCTCAGCGGTCAATGGCACGTCCACAAGAGAATGGGAGCGTGCTGGTTCAGTGTGTCCTTCTGGGACGGATCCTTCAGTTGTACTGGTGCTTCTTTACGCCATTGAAGCGGAGCTTGGATGTTGCAAAGAGTGAGGCCTTGACTTCTGAAGGATGTTGGGAATCGTGGTTCCCACAGACGGCGTCAAACTGTTGTGCACTAACTCGGCGTCCCGGTCGGACCGGAATAAACTGGACCGCCTTAGCTCTCGGGATCGTCGAGCGTGCACATAGTCATTGAGAATAGAGAGTTGACACAAGAGGTTTTAACGTGAAAAAACTCATTAATTAGGTAAAAAACCACGTGACCGGATATATGCCGGTCAGAATCCACTAACAGCTTGCGGTTACAATATGTTTGAAGAATCGAGGGCGACAGGCCGCTCCTCGTTACAACTTGGAGCTGAGGAGAATCTACAACTTTCGTGTTGAACAATTTTCCTAAAAATGCATGCACAAGACGTATTTTTAAAAGGCGCGAAACCTGTGTTTATTTCAAAAGTACGTCTTGTACATGCATTTTTAGGAAAAGTGTTCAACCCTAAAGTACTTTCGCGTTGAACACATTTCCTAAAAATGCACGTACAAGACGTATTTCTAAAAGGCGCAAAAAATTAGGAGAAAGGTACGGTGCGACTAGGAAAAACTGCGGTGCTAATAACAATCACCAAATAAAAACTCCTCATATTCATTCTAAGCTATTCACGGTGAACAAGGTCTGAAAAACCAGAGTGTTCCCTCTCCTTCGTTGTAAAACCGCCGGAATTGCCTCTCTCGCGCGTGCCCCGCAGCGATCTTCTCTCCCATCAGGTCGACGAGAAGCTGCAATCTTCATCCTCCTAACTGCGGCGCCGCGAGGAGATTTCAAAATAGCAAAACAAAATTCTCTTCTCTTCTATCAGATTTGGTGGAAGATCAATACTAGCTGGTCTTAAGGAGAGGTACCGATCCAAAGTACTCGGCATCTTCCACCACTGTGACCTTGGATCTGAGCAAGAGAGCAGTGGATTTCTTTATACATTATCTGGATTAATTATGATCCGATTCATGCGGTTGTAACCAGCTTGACTGGTGAAAATAAGTCCACTCAAACGGAGCCTTAATTTTTTCCATCTTCAGAACCAAGGTATAATTGTTGTGCTGCTTAATTTTACCCCACTTTGAGTTGGGATATTAGTGTAAATTATTGTCTTGTCACTATTTCTTAAAATTTCTCTTGGATCAGTAAAGTAGATAAGATCCACATGGGTTTCAATAACTTTCATTCATTTTGCTGGAAGGAAAAGGCTGGATTGATATAATCTAGGCAAAATTATCAAATTTGTCTCTAAACTTTGGGATTTTTTTTAAATCAGTCCCTAAACTTTCAAATGATTCAAATATATCCCTAAACTATTAAAACAAGTTCAAAGTAATCTCAAATTGGTCTCAATAACAGTTTTTTATGACAATTCATATTCCTGATTACATACAAATATTTGTATTGTGCTAACATCTATTTTGTTTTAGTGATCACATATTTAGAGATGCGTGTATGTTAGCGGGTCTTCTAACGCTGCGGACTTCATAAGAAAGAACACGCCGCAATTATTGCACATTTCTGCGATCATGAAGAACGAGCAAGAATCAAAGAACGGTATAAATTAATTTCCGCACTTCATTAACTGTTCGTTCTAGCTCGTTTTATTTTGTGTTCTTAATTTTGAAAAATAAATATTGCATAAACTCCAATAAGAGACTGATAGTGTTTGGTTAAAACGATTTTATAGGTTTATATGTTGCTGCATTTAATAGAATTTTCCGATAATATTAATCTTTAGTAGCAACATATACTCCCAAATTTACTAACAAGAAGTTTACATATCACTCCATACGTTTACAAAATACCCAAAATCTATATTCAACATAAAGAGCTAAATCCAATTGGTAGAGCAAACTCTAGAGTTTCTACACCGTCTTTTTTCGCATATTTGAGGTGGAATTAAATCAATATTAGAGCTTTCCTTAAAACCATTCCCATGAGAGATGGAAAGTTGAAGTGTGCAATATATTGGTGGTAGATTAGAGGTATAATTGTAAAACCAAATGAAACATTTCTATTGCATGATAAGGACATAAACTATGGTACATGAAGACATATAAGTACACTTAAAAGAAGATAATGGGTGTGCACAGAAAAATCAAACCGAGTCAACCGAACCAAATTCGAACCAAACTGATCGGTTCAATTTCGGCTTATGGGGCTGAAAACAGAGCATTTTTGGTATAGTTTCAATTCATAGGAACGGTAAACCTAGAAATCCGAACCGACTATGGTATTAGAAGTGCATCAATTTGAAATCATCTTAGTACACCAAAAATTCTTTTTCGACCATATTTATCACGTATTTAATATGAGTATATCCTAAAGTCTTTTTTCAATATTTTCATTCCAAGAACCTAAATTTTTCATTCAATAGAACTTGATTGCTTCTAATTGGATAATTGATTATACATGTATTAATTATATCATAATATAGGTTTCGAGTTGTGCAGGATTAATGTTTAGTTATAACATGCAAAAATTTCACACTCAAGTCTAAACAGTCTAAATGTAATTAAGAACTACAAACATTAAGAATATTAATGTACCCAATTAAAAAAATAAGAATATTAATGTGTAACATAAGTGTTAATTAGTAAAATATTAATGTACCCAAAAAAAATATATTATTCAAGAATTTACTGAAGAATAAAATTAGAAGCTAAGAAACAATGCAGTTGACAATTTGACATACAAACATATAAAAGCAAACCATTTCTATCCATCAAGGCCGCACCTTTGCCCTGCACTCCTGCGACCGCACCGCCGTCGTCTTCCCCAGATTCTTCGCCTCTACATCACATCCGACGATCATCTTCATTTCCCACAGCCTTAAACTCCCAATCGCCACCCTCACCGGCATCTCCATTGCCAACCGCAGCTCCACCGCCTTCTTAGATCTCTTCAAACTTTCCGACGAGGATTTTCCGGCCGCGCGCAGAGTCATCTTGAACATTCTGGTCTCCTTTGCCCCCAAGTAGAAGTGGGGCGGCACCCCCCTCGCCACATTCTTCCCACGGTAAGCAAGAGTTGCCGGCCGACGGCCGTCGCCCTTCTGAATCGAGTAGCCCATTTTCAAACTGGGATTTTTCACCTCCATTGCGATGTCATAGACGGCGGCAGAGGGGGAATACTTCGCCGCGAGATGGTGGATGTAGAAGACGGGCTTTGTGGGCCGGACGATGATGTAGAAAATGAGGGAGGCGATGAGCAGAGGAATGGCGACGGTGATGGCGACGCAGAGGACGTGGTGGAGGAATTTGAAGCATGGGGAACGCCGCCGGCGCTGGGCTGAGAGCTCGGCGTGGTACTGCTCGGCGAGGCGGGCGTTCTCCGGCGGAGGAACGCGGTATATGTGATCCTTGGGGACCTGGACGATGTAGGTGAGGGGGGAGGAGACGGGGACGACGGCGCCGGAGGACATGGAGTCGATTTCGCCGGAGGAGTCGATTTCTGCGGACGGCGGGCGGGGGAGAGGAGGGCGGGAAGAGGAAGTGGGGCCCTCCCCCTCCATGGAGAGATGGAGAGGAGGAAGAAGGTGGGGTTGGGGCGGATTTGGGGACGAAGACGAGTTTGTTGAGATTGGTAGAGGAGAAACAGAGCCAGCAGCTCTCAGCGGGGATCGCGGCTGGGCGGTCAGGTTTTTTCTTGGGCTGCTATTTTTAGGGGGGTGGGCTTGGTCAACGCTCTGAAATAGAGAGCTGAAATTGGGCCGCCGGAATAGGGCCAGCTAAATAACTAACTGCTGTGGGCCGGCCGGTTCGACCGTATGCTATGTATATTTGATTGTTTGAAATTTATTTCATGAACATTTAAATTATGAGGAGCGTGTGGACTGCGGCAAGCATGCGGCAGCGAGAACATATGTTATTAATTACACGTCATTTCTTTATATAATTAATTTCCCCCTAAAAGTCAAAAGGGTAGTTAAATTATGCGGCAGCAAAACCTTTATTCGTTAAGTATCACCTAACAAATGTCATTTGTTTGAACATAAAAGAGAATAAATTTTTTATGTGAACGTTAACGAATGACAATTTAACTCTCATGTTCATGACCGTCACCATCATACCAAACGGAGTCATAGTCTTAACGGATATCGACATCATTTGTGGACCAACGTCATCTACCAGACATCCTCTTTCAAGTTCCTCGATAATTTGGTACGTATGTGTACTGCTGAGTTTGTTTGATCTTTCAAACTCATGTCTATCATGAAACCTACAAGCTGCCGATGTTGAATCTTCAAGCCATCGATGTTGACTCTCCAAGCCGCCGATGTTAACTCTCCGAGCCGTCCATGTGTTTCACATGCTAAAAAACTTCTAGGAAAGTGGCAAAGACAAATGAAATTGCTATATAAAGAATTGGGTTATGGCTTGAATGAACACACCACTTGTTCTCATCTTGGAGAAAGAGACCCTTGAAGGTGGATTCATGGAGAAGAAGAAGTCGAGGCTGCGGCAGGCTGCGGTGAGTGTGGCAAGCCTGTAGTGGGGCAAGCAGTGTAGTGAATAGCGGGCTTACACTTGAGTCGGGCTTCCACGTTGACTTCTTCGGTGACGACAGTGGTGGTTGGTCGTTTGACGACGACGAAAGTTTGTCGGAGCGAATCTTGTGTGTGCTTCTAAGGATTGTAGTCCAAGATCATTGTCCACCCGCGGATTAAGCTAATTCATCTTATCTGTAGTGTACATGTAACAAATTGTTATTTTTCGTCTCCTCTATTTAAAGTTTTGATTAATTATCGTGCATTGAATTTTTCTCCGGATTATATCTTGTTCTTTGTACCCTTACGGTTATTGTGACTGTTCTGAGGATTGTGTGAAATCCCAACAAGTGATATCAGAGCTAGTTTCGGAAGACGATCATGATTGGACGTTCTATGAAGATTCTGACTGTGATGGTGAACGACCAGGTACTCTTTCCATCCTTTCAGATCTGGACTTTGAACAAATCAGGTCTTCTAATTTTTCGGGGAAAGTCATGACAGATAAGAACGTAGTTTTGGAGAGATTTTCATTGGAGAAATTCGAGGTGGTGGAAATTTTAGCCTCTAGCAGATTCGAGTAAAAGATATACTGATTCAGCAGGGTTCGATTCGAGTCTTGTGGGGGAGCGATAAATTGTCCACGACAATTAAAAGATGAGGACTGGAAAGATCATGATGAAAGAGACACGAGCACAATTAGGATGTGCTTTGCTGAACAGGTGTTCTTCAACCTTGGGATTGAAGAGACGGCTGTAGGGCTTTGAAAGAAGTTTGAGCAATTGTACCTGACGAAATCTATGACAACAAGATTATTATTAAAGCAACATCTTTATGTGTTGAAGATGCAGGAATGTGACAACTTGTAAGAACACTTCAATGTGTTCAACAGTTTTCTGAGTCGGTTGTATGTGGTTGGCTGGAAGGTAGAGAAAGAAGACAAAGCCCTCTTGCTTCTTACCTCGTCCCGGTGTCATACAAGAACATTGTGACTACGCTCCTGTATTGGAAGGATACCGTGGGGATGGAAGAAGTCACCTTATCAAGTCATATGTTGAAGTACCCCACTCCTAGTGGTGACCAGATCTTGGTGGCACGTGGATGGGGGAGGAGTTTCGATAAAGGATCGAGCTGTGCACGGGCTCAGTCGGTTTTGAAGAAGGCATTGTCATGTTTCCAATACAGACAAGTTGGTCACATTAGAAGACATTGTTTGCAGCATGCTAGGAGTTATGGTAATTCAGGTGATGTCTAGGATGCGGGCACGGTGACATTGGACTTGGCAGGAGATGACATCTTTTATTGCATATTGAGAGTCTGGGTGACTCTGATAGCTGGATGCTTGATTATGATGTAACGCAACACGCTTGCTCAGATGCTTCGATGTTCAGTTCCTTAGAGGTGACGTTTGGGTCGGTTATACTGGGTGACGACTCGAGATGCGAGGTTACAAGTATAAGGATGGTGGACTTGCATATGCAGGATAGAGTGATAAGTAAGATTGAGAGGGTGTATTTGGTGCCTAAGTTGTGTAAGAATCTAGTATCGTTGGGTAGATTGGACTCAGAAGGTTGCAGTTGGGCGGCCAGACATGAAGTTATAATGGTGATGCGAGGGTGTGTCATACTCATGCGAACTTTATAGCACGATAGACTATACCGACTGATAGGGACCATGATGCAAGGTGGTGAGCTCATGATTCTGCGACTGGAAGTGTTGATAGTCGAGGTGGTGCACGGGATCACCTTTCTGGTAGTCTGACTGACGAGTCAAATTCACCGATCCAGTTGCGTCGACATTAAGAGGTTGAGCCCGAGCAAGCATGAGTCGACTAGAGCAGGTCGGCTGATGCCTCAGGCTTTGAGGTAATACTATGTGCAGTATTGCTTCGCGTAGTTTGGTGCTCAGTGCAACTCAGTGCTTCGTGCAGATGGTGCATGCTTTGTGCAAATGCTTAATAAAGTTTGGCATTGGATGCAAAATATGGTATTTTTGAAATTCAAACCAAGGTGGTGATTCTTGAGTTGGTTTGATCTTTCAAACTCATGTGTATTATGAAACCTATAAGCCGTCGATATTGAATATCTAAGCTGCTGATGTTGACTCTCCAAGCTGCCCATGTGTTTCACATGCTAGGAAACTTCTAGGAAAATGTCCAAGGCAAATGAAATAGCTATATAAAGAGTTGGGTTTTGTCTTGGATGGACACACCTGTGTTCTAATCTTGGAGAGAGAGACCCTTTAGGTGGCTTCACAGAAAAGAAGAAGGCGATATTGTGGTAGGCTGTAGTGAGTGTGGCAAGGCTGTAGTGGGGAAAGCGACGCAGTGAATAACGGGCTTACACGCGAGCTGGGCATTATTCCACGTTGACTTCTCCATTGGAGGTGGTGGTGGCCGGTCGTCTAACGATAACGAAGGTTTGCCGGAGCGAATCTTGTGCGTCCTTCTAAGGATTGCATGTTCAAAATTTCCTGTAAGGTGGACTCGATTCATCGAGACATCCCGGTGAAGTCGTAGGTGTATTTTGAGTCTATTCGGACTCCTACGAGCATGTGTTAGTTCAATCGCATGAACGATCGAAACATGTGATAAGTGGGTTGGACTGTCTCACAATTCATGTCATGAACTCGGTCTCACCCTTGGCATATGAATGTACATGATAATTAAATCTCACTTAATTTTATGAGATTTTATTTTATTTGGATTTTAATTTAGAAGTTATGAGGATTAATGAGCCTCTTTTGATAACTCTCATTAGGGCCTCCCTATTAAGCCCAAAAGGTCCTTTATTTTCCATTAGATTGAACAAGGCATGAAAAATCCAGGCTCCCTTTTCCTGTCCAATTTCCTGGTAACTACCGCATGTTTCTCTTCATTAGCCTCTTTCGGATCTCCACTACCGGCAAGGGTGAAAGTCTTTGTTTGAGAGTAGTTATACAGCTAGAGGGGGTGAATAAGTTTCTTAGTCTTTAAGACTATCTTTTTGTTTTAGTGTGTTGAGTGTTTGATTATTATAGTTAGCTTTCAAGAAAGAGACACAACATACCAGTATTTTTAATGGTTCCCTAAGGTATGGTACATCCACTGTCCCTCTCATCTTTCTAACAATGTGTTAGACAAGGCAATCTTCTCCAATCACAATTCAAAGAGCTTACAACACAGATCCATCAGGATCTCTCAGAATTCCTCCAAGTCCTACCTCAGGAAACATCCCTAAAGCTCAGAGTAAATAATACTCTTACAGCTCAGTGATCCACATATCACCTACCTCAGACTTAATCAAAAGTCTTTCACCTCAGGCTAGGAGGATGGCCCTACACTCGGAGAGAAAAACTCTCCTACAGCTCAGATCCAGAATGATCCTATCTCAAACATACAAGCCCTACCTCAGATTCTCAGCAGAATCCTGTCACTCAGCGTTTATATTTTAGGCTTACAACTCAGATCAAGATTGATCCTACAAAATGAGTATGTTTGATGTTGTTGATTGACTCTGGAGAAAGTGTCTTCTAAGCCTGCTTATTGAACTAAGTAAACTCAGCCCAATCTTTTTCACAACACCAAGAATAGATCTTCAAGGTTGTTCTGTTTGTGCTGAGAAGTAACTGCAGAGTACTGCTTCTTCAAGCCTAGATTATAGTAGAGGTTAGAACTGAGGCCTTGAAGATGAGTAGCAGATTTAAGCTTGCTCTTCTTCTCCTTCTTCAGAAAAGAATTTATGATCTGTTGTTTAAGACTATTTGAATCTTCAGTGAGTTATTTCTTCAACAGCTCACCTTGTTTATGTTCACAGACTTGCTTTCTAAATGAGTTCCTGAAAAAGCTTCTTCAACTTTTTACCCAAGGAAGAAGATGACCAAAAAGTTCTTTTTTATTTCTAGAAACTCTACTTTTGAATCTCGCCGTCCAACTATTTTTGTGCAGCATGGACCGCCGGAGTTGGTAACTGCAACACTTCTTTTCCATTTAATGTTGTACAAAAGGCAAGTGGCGTCTTTTGTCATCTAGCGTGCAAAGCCCGCGACATTTAAATTCTTGTTGACATCAACATGACTCAGCGCTTCTAGACTTAACAATTTCCAGACAATCTGCATAGGCATTGAGAGAAGCTTTGTCACTCACGCAAAAGTACTTAGCAGATCTATGCATCTTCAGGCGTTGAGTGAGCCTTCATCACTCAACATTTTGACTTAACTTTTATAGTTTAACGGTTAAGGCGTTGAGTGATCCTTCGTCACTCAACGTTTCTGGACTTAGTTGAAATTTCTCTGCATGAAGGTGTTGAGTGCAGCTTCTTCACTCAATGCTTTCTGACTTAGTCTGACCTCTTGATGAGGCGTTGAGTGGCATGTTTTTACTCAATACTTCTGTACTTGAGCTTCTGTCAACGTCGTTAGCCTTTTGGCATTGAGTGAACTGCATTCACTCAACGCTTTTGTACTTACCCAGATTTCTTGACAGCAACACTGAGGCTTTCACTGTTTGAGTTTTTGTCAACGCCTTTAGGCTCTTGGCGTTAAGTGAACTATCTTCACTCAACGCTTCTGGACTTAGCCAGATTTCTACTTTGTCAGCATCCTGTCTTTAGTCCATCTGTCATTGTGACTCAGACTACCTGTCAAATCAGTTCAACAAAAAACAATCTTCATACATTGAACTTAGAACATGCACCAGATACAATCATGTGTATATCATTGACTCGTGAGCTTTCTTCAAATCTAGAACATTGTAATCAATGGACCCAACAAAGAGTCTTTAGCGTCACAAGAGAGGAGTCGCATGTTTCACCTTCTCTCGTCACCAGGAGGCTTCAGGAAGCCCTAGTTCGCTAGAAACGATCTCTAGTGGCCGACCAAATCTGTTTCACCTCTGGCAAACTCCGAGACCGAACAAGCTTTCGTCTCACTTCCATTCTTAGAGTCAGATCTCTTCACGTCGGGTCATCTTCCTTCAGATCTCGAGAAGAGAAGGTGGCCTAGGTTCTTGAGAAGAACCAGATCATAACAAACATTTTTTTTCATATCCTTGGAAGAAGGGCCCGTCGGTCAGTGATCTCGCCATCTCTTCATTTCTACCGCAGTTGAATTGTCTTGGAAAAGAGGAACAGTAGCAGTGTAGTATATCAGACAATTGTGTATGCAAATGGGATCCACTAGCGCCGTGGAACTCAAAAGGAACATGACGTCGTAATTGTTGTGCATTTCCGCGATCATGAAAAATGAACAAGAATCCAAAAATGGTATAAATTAATTTCCGCACTTCATTTATTGTTTGTTCTAGCTCGCTTTATTTTATGTTCTTAGTTTAGAAAAATAAATTTGGTATAAAACTCCAATTAGAGACTAGTAGTGTTTGGTTAAAACGATCCTTCGGAGCTTCATTAGTCGTTGAATTCAATAGAATTTTTGATAATATAAATACGTTCTAGCGGCGCACACTCTATAAAATTTTATAACATTGCAGTCCAAGATCATTGTCCACCGGCAGATTAAGCTAATCCATCTTATCTGCGGTGTACTTATAACGGATTGGTATTTTTCGTCTCCTATGTCTGTAGTTTTGATTAATTATTGTGCATTTAATTTTTTACCGGATTATATCACGTTCTTTGTACCCTTACGGTTATTGTGACTGTCCTGGGGATTGTGTGAAATCCCAACACGTACCTTATACTGGTGCGCGAACAGATCCGACCGTGTACTCCCCAAGATCAACAGCGCGCATTTGAAGTGAATGTACTACAATCACTTTTGGATACGATCGTATTTCGCGGGGAATTATCTGTATCGTTGAAATCTGCAATCCTATGGCCATATCTGCTCGTGCACCTCCAAAAATTTGCACGTATACATACCAAAACTGGATTCATTCATGTTAGGGCGAACTATTTCTGCCACTTGAATGAGAGAGAAAAAATCAAACTTTAGGAGAGTCGGGAGGTTGTTTATGGGTTAGTGTGGTTGGTCCTCTATACTCCATGTCATCGTGTGGGGGCGATGATCAACCTTATGTCAAAGGCCACAAGTGGGGATTGAGCTCGCACGCAGAAGGATACTCTCATCATCCTTCGTTTGCTCGAAGAGATTGAGGCCTTCCTATGAGCTCATATGTTGAACTTATAACCTCAAAGTGACAAGAGAGCTTACTGACTGTCTTTTCAAGAATTCTATGATTGTTCTTTGTGGGGAAGGGACTGATAATGGCTCTTAGTGATTTCCTATGATTTGCTCATATAAGCCTCAAACAACTTGACGAAAGCGGTCATGTTTTTGACGTCGTTACAACTTTGGTTTCTTGAAAATTTCTCTGAGATTAATTTCTCATGGATTACACCTTGTAAATAAATTGGACAATGCACTCAAAACTTTGGATCATTTGCAGACTAGTATACATAATATGCACATGTTTTACCCTAAAGAGTACATGAGCCATGACTTTGATGGGGGCAATCTGAGGGTGAATGATTCTCTACATGCCTTGTTAGGTTGAGAATGATAGTCTGGACCCTCACTTTTTCTAATCTTTGTTGTCTCGTAGAAGGGAGAAGGAAGAGAGGAGGCTTTGTTCTTGGAGCGAAAATTATTATTTAATTTAATTTAATTATTTCAATAATTTTTAATTGAGCCTTCATGTGCTTGGCGTTTGGTGTTTGGTGTTTAGTGTTTGAACTCCACATTAATTGAAGAGAAAAAAACTTAAAACCAATGGAGGAAACTCAAATTATTTGGAGGAAACTTTTTGATGGAAAAAATGATGAACATTTAATCTCACATTACCAAACTCCACATTAAATCAGTTATAAATCAAATCTTGAATCTTTAAAAGAAACATAAGAAGAATTCATGAATCATGCACGCATGTGTGCTCGCACACACAGGAGGAGATTTGAATTTGGAATTTAGGGAATAATTGAATTGTAGTTTTTTATATAAAAAAATGATTTTATCCATTTGAAATTATTTTGCTATCATTATAATTCGGTGTACGTCATCAAGTACACATCGACTTGCGTCGATTTCATCGTCTGTTGTACGGCGATTTCCCTACACCGAGTTCTATTCATACAATGAATTCGACTTATTTTGTACGTTGATTTGTGTTTGTGTGTCACCCATGTTGAACCGGGTCGTTCAATCGACCCTTTATATATCTATATATGAGGATTAATTGATGGGTTAGGGCAGATTGAAGAGAGGTGGCACCGACATAGATCGAGGCTCTGTATGGTGAAAGTTCTTAGAGGAGAGATCTCTTGTTTCGCCACAAGGGTGTTCTGCCTCTTCTAGCGAGCCGCTCGTCGGTGTTCGACCGAGATTTTCCTGTTCCGCATAGTGTTTCTCCTCCACCCCAAACCGCTTGTTGGTGTTCCGCCTCAGCCCAACAATTATCTGTTGGTTTGCCGCCTCTGCCTAGACGGGGGAAGGTTGTTCAACTGTGGACTCTCTGCTAAAAACCGGTGGAGGTAGAAGTGGACTTCCCTCTGGTGATCTGATCTAGGGTATCAGCAAGGAGGTGGAGGTCGAATGAGAGAAATAAATATTTCTTGATCGCTCGGGTTCTAATTTTATTATTATAAACATTGCTCATATTTTAATAGATATTCTCCAGCGCTCTCTCCATGAATATAGAAGCTTCTCTTCAGACCACGTAATTTTTGTGTCGTCTGCATTGTTGTGTGTTTGTTTTCTTTGCATTGTTTTTGCTCGCTTATTTTGGCTTTAATTTATACTGTGTTGATCTGTTGTGTGTTTCGCGGTGACGAGAGATTTATTACTGAAGAATATTGTGGTTTTAGCGGTTAAGCACGAACTGGCTAGCAACGGTTAAAATTTTATGGTTCGGAATGCAAAGGCTCAAATGATTCAAGAGGTGGTTTAAATCATTTTCATGCTCCTATGTTTATCTAAAGTAAAGCTTTGAAAAATTCAAAAGGTGCAAAACTAAGTAGAAAATAAAGAAAATTGACTTATCATAAAAGTAAAAAAAATAAACATCTAAATTGGTTCGCATCTACTGCACTTAACATAAGTCAACATTACAAAGATTTTTAGAAAAAGAAAACAAAGGATTAATAGATTTTATATCCCGCGGCAAGGGATACCTGTTCTTGATCGTTATCTTGTTCAATTCCCTATAATCAATTCACTGCCTCGAATATCCACTCTTCTTTTTTACAAACAAAATAGGAGCACCCCAAAGCGAAGAACTTGACCTAATGAAACCACACTGCAACAACTCATCTAGTTGGGTATGCAACTCATCCAGCTCACGCGGGGTCATACGGTACGGTGTCTTAGCAATGGGGCGAGTACCCAGCTCCAAATCTATAACAAACTCTGCATCCCTCTCAGACGGAAGACCGGGAAGACTATCTGGAAATACGTCGGGAAACTCTCGCACCACAGGAATATCCTTGACACACGACAAACTACCAACGGCCTCCAAAACAGAAACCAAGTAAGCACAACAATCGGAATTTAAAAGCTTCCGAGCACATACCACAGAAATAATCGGGGAATCCTGGCGCGAAAATCCGTATACACTCATGGGGTGGTCGTTGTCCATCTTGAAGTCCAAATGCTTAACCTTGCATTGGATGACCGCATCATATTTGGACAACCAGTGCATGCCCAGAATCACATCAAAGTCCTTCAGGTCTAACACCTTTAGATTGACAAAAGCTAAAAATCGCCTAAAAGAATAGGACAACTATGGATACCCTGATCTGACACCACCGAGTCACCAGAAGGAAACTTAACTCGAAACGGATCGCCAACTTGATCAAGAGTCAGACGATGACGTTCTACGAAAGTCCTAGCCACGAATAAGTGGGTAGCACTAGAATCAAACAAAACGTGTGCCCAACGATACTTGACCTTAAACTTTCATATAAAATCGCATACGTAACTAGTCAAATAATGTCAAAACTATAGCTAAATGCAGAAAAAAAAACTAGATTAGAATCTAACCTGAGATCACCTGGGTGGACATCTGCGCTTCTTCCAAAGTCACCACATTCAGCTTGCCCTTCCCTTTATCCAAAAGTTGCGGCGGAGGCAATGCTTGAAGTGGAACTGGCTGTAGCAGGGGCTAATACTGTGGGCACTTTGACTTGAAATGTCCTTTTTGCCCACACTACAAGCAGACCTTATCCTTACTCCAACAATGGGCAACATCGTGCCCTTTTTCTTACACGAAGCACAAACCAAATCTCCCTTGGGAGCACTTTGAATTGCATGCCCTTACTGCTGCTTTTGAGCTCTGAAACTCTTGAAACACTTATTGAACGGATGGCCTGGCCGGCCATAAAAACTGCACATCTCCTTGCTTTTTTCTTCAAAGCTGGACCAAATTCCCGAGAGCTCATACCCTCATCAGACTTCTTCTTATCCTTCCTCATTTACATGCCTCTACTCTTGGCATTGTCGATAGCTTCGACCTTAAGAGCAGCTTCCACTACCTCAGCATACTTCTCAGACGCATAAGCGCTAGCCAGCTGCCGGATGTCACCCCTAAGACCACCCAGGAAATGCCTCACGCGGCTAGACTCAGTGGCCACCAAATATGGGGCAAATCGGCTCAACTTGCTGAACTCTACCTCATACTCACTTACCGTGAGCTGTCTATGTTTCAGATGCAGGAGGTTGTCCATCAAGCGGTCTCGCTCGACCGATGGTAGAAATTTCTTCAGCACTAACTCCTTGAAGACTTCCCACGAGCATTCATTTGTGAGGTTCTCCTTCTCTCTCAACCATCAGCTCTTTGCAAGACCCTTAAGCTGGTTAACGGCGACCATCACTCTATGGTCTACAAAAATCCCTGAATACGAGAACATCTCCTCGATAGTAATAATTCAGTCATCCAACACTATGAAGTCAGCTCTACCGTCATAGGTAGGATGTCCTAGTCGCTGAAAATGCGACATGAAATTCATCTCTGGTGGCAGCTGAACTGGAGGCACCAAATGAGAAGGAGGAACAGGAATGGATTGACCCACAACAGGGTCCTGCACTCTAGGCTGCTGCCCTGAAACGATAGTCAATAGCGCCTGGATTTGCGATTGCATCTCCACCATCTGCCTAGATAGAGTCTCATTACTCTACCACAGTACCTCAATCATAGCCTCACTCTATACACCAGACGACTCACCCTCAGACTGGGGAGTTGACCTCATCGCAACATGCTTAGGCGGCATCCTAAGACTACAATGAACAACCAATAAAAACCTAGCTTAACCGCTAGAACTACGCATTTTAGTTCAGACCATACATGTTTAGACACTTGCTCATGCTGCCAACTTGCTATGAGATTTTCATTAATGATGTCATGCTTAACTTAGGATGATATATTGTCATCTCATTGACACAGGTGTATAAATTATGAATGCATGAATTCTTATTCATTTTGCTTTTAATTCATGTATGTATGTATGTCATCATATAGATATTAGCTTGACATGTATGTTATTGCTATGTTATGCTATGCATTCTAATAAAAGACCTTAATGCATGTGATGAGCGACGTACACATGAAATATTATGCATCTCATACTACATAATATCGCATGTAATGAAAAAAGCAAAATCTAATGTGAATTCATGTGATGATTGTTATGCATCACATTCTACATAACAGTCGCATGTTGTTTCCTATGAGGATCCATATACAAACACATATTATGCATCTTATACTACATAATATGTCTTCTTATCATGCTTATGGGTGTAGTGTTCATACTTCAGCCAAGACGTACAGATGACAAATCAGTGTGTGTATGAAATGGAACAAGACAATCTAAACTAACCAGATATAGTCATTCGGCCATTTGTCAAACAACCTAACGCCTCTGATACCAACTGTCACAACCTGAATTTCTCCGTATGTAAATGATATATTAGAGTAATACAAAGCACGTGTCATGAGGTCACGCCGTGCAGGGGATAACTACAAACGCTCATGCAAGAACTTGAATCTAACACTTTATATGAAGTCCTCAAGTTTATTATGAAGAAGGCTGTAACTTATGTTAAGTTTTGATGGTTGTATCCCTCGGCTCGGTGGATCAACTAGTTCACACGTGAAAATATGAATATATGCTGCGAAAAATACTTTGTTTATGTTGATTGACATCCTACATGAGCATAAACATTCAAATAGGACAACTCATGACATGCATACCTTTAGATTTAATATAAATATAGAAATAGCTTTTATGTTAGTTAAAATATAGTGTCTTTGGTTTAAAATAATGTTATGCATGAGATAGTCAAAATGATACTTGTATACTTAAAATAATTAACATGCATTCCTAACATAAAATCTTTCCAGAGAGCATGTAAAACCAACAAATCATCTAGAAGATGCTTAGCAGCTAGCAAGTAACTTAACAAACTACCAAAACATTCAGTGGACGTCAACAACCTGACACAAACCCACCAAAAGGTATGTATGTCTGAACTAAAAACAAAACAATAAATCTACCTCACAATAGAGAGGGAAGAACAACTACAACAACTACAGGACACCAGCAACAACCAACCCTAGCTGCTCAACTGGCTACTGCTTCAAACTTGAGGCATTCAAAAGAAAAGAATACATCAGTAAGATTGTATAAGTAGCATAAGAAACTAAGGTAAATAACAAGAGAGGTTAAATGGTTACCAGTCTGCAACAGAAATAGCTGTCAATCCACAACATATAAATCATAAGGTAATAAACAAAAAAAAGATTTACATGGTTTTAAATATAAGAAATTGCACTAAGTGCGATATGAAATTATGCTTTATTAACATCTACAAGTGCATTCATAAGAACATATATGCAAGATATATATATATATATATAATCTATATATATATATATATATATATATATATATATATATATATATATATATATATATATATATATATATATATATATATATATATATATATATATATATATATATATATACGTGTGTGTGTGTATATATACTCAAAATACGCAAATCATTAACACCGATAAAAACGGTACTAAGTTAGGGCCACATTGTCCAACACCAACCTTCAGACCAACATCTCAAAAGGCATTGTGGTGGTGGCCACATTATCCAACACAAGCCAACAGTCCATTAGAAGAGAAGAAAAACTCATCAAGTGTAATGATTCACAAACCGGCATCAAGTTGGTGGTCCTTTATCCACTGCTAACTTAGCCACAAATAACCATGCAATATATATCCATAAGGTGGCGGTCATTTATCCACTGCCAACCCAGGGCCACAAATAACCATGTATTATACACCATGCAATATATAAATAACAAAGGCCACCAACACTCATGCGTATTATAAACCAACGAAATGAAAACCAAGTCTTAGCATCAGATTTTTATGACAATGCAAATGGGAGAAAACCAAAAGTTACTAAGGTAAACGTGACGAATATGACTTGACGAACTCAAAGTCACTCAATGGACACATCAAAATGGCCAAAAACACCACCTCTGAGATCACTCGACGCCAATAATACAGGATCTAAGTTCACTTAATGGCTAAACAAAATCTTTGAGTCCACTCGACACTTAAACAAAAGCTTTGAGTCCACTCGATGCCTAAACAAAAGCTTTGAGTTCACTCGACGCCTGGACAGATACAGTCAAAGCTTTCGATGTCTAGCTGCTTCACTCAACGCTCTCGACGTCAAAGGCTACTACACTCAACGCTCTCGACGCCAAAGTATATTCACTTGATGCCAAACCTGATTCAGTTAACACACTCAACGCCAAGACACAACACTCAACGCACTCAACGCTTTTCACTCAACGCCAGACCTTCACTCGACGCCTATGGCTGATCACTCAACGCTCTCTACGTCAAGGGTTGTACACTCAATGCACTCAACGTCAAGGGCTGTACACTCAACACACTCGACGCCAAGGGCTGTACACTCAATTCACTCTACGCCAAGGGCTGTACACTCAACGCATAAGGCAGAAACCTGACAGAAATTCTGTCTTTCCTAAACAGAGGTTCATATACTTATAATAACTCATTTTTGACAACCAAACCTAGTAATATACTTATAATAAGACTAAGTTTCATAACTTAAGAAAAATGGGGGCAAGGCAGGAGCACAACATAGGAAAAATTATACTCCCCCACCACGGTAATAAGAGAAAAACCTAGTTTACTGTTATGCTAAGTACTATACAGCTTATATAGATAAGAAAAATCAGAAAAGAGATAATAAGAAACTTAATAAAAGTCTTGGCAAGGGTGCAAATCACCACTTCCCTCAATATCTTCAAAAATCTGGCCTCACGAGCGCTCCACTTCAAGGATCGGCCACAAGAACTCTTGGGCAACGATTCCTGAAACTTTACAGGACAAACGAGAGTCAAGGTGAAAACCCTAATCCCAAAAGTCCAAAAAAACCAAAAATTACCTACCACCAACGCGTAGATCTCGACGAAAGCTTTTTGGATCTACCCTCCATCGACGATTTAGAGCACCGACACTCCTATATTTGGTGGTCAAAAGCCTAGTGAAACTCGTCGCCTCCTCTCTTCTGGGTTCTTGGTCCGATAGCTTGGGGAAGAAGATATTGAATAATATAATATTTCATATATAATATATTATATACTATATACATTATAATATATTATCTATTACATATGATATAATATAATATCGTATTATTAATGCAACTCGCGTACCGAAATACATATGATATAAAATAATATCATATTATAATATCATAATATAATATCATATTAAGATAATGAATTATATAATATCATATAATTATTAATAATGAAACGTTCAACTAACCCAAAAACTCAAATCAACTCGGATTTTTATGAAATTCGCACCGAAATTAAATATCGATGCTACGAATCCAACGACGAATTGTCAAAATTAAGATTCGACAAACCAAATTCGGGTAAAAACTCCCCGAAGACCAAAATGCCAAAAATCCCAAAAAGGCTCCACCGAGTACCAAAACAAACCTGGCTCGCAAGAAAAATCTCAAAAACAAATTAGTAATTAGCCAAGCTAATATTCTAAGTCAAAATCTCTGATACAAAATGAGCAAAAATAACGCTCCAGCAATGGTACCCGTCAACTACGCGTCAATGTAACGTCATGACGTCAAAAATACATCACTAGAGAAATTAAAGTAAACATCAAAAAATCAGGGGTGTTACACCTGATGACATGACATTCCTTCTAGGTCAACCATAAATAGTATTGAAGTGGCCGCCACTCATAGGAACGGAGCCGACAAATCGAGGTTTTAACTTTTATTCATTATTTCTTATAATGTATAGTTGACCTGAAGATGAAACATTCTTTCAGGGTCAACCCAAAATAGTGTTGAACTGACTGCCACTCTTGGAGCAGAGCGGATAGATCGATATTTTGGCTTTTATTTGGTATTGCCATTATTAGAGTTGAACTAGCCGCCACTCTTGGAGAAGAGCAGACAAATCGGGGTTTAGGCTTTTTATTTAGTATTGCCTATAATTTAAAATTGACTTGAAAATGAGACATTCATTCAGGGTCAACCCTAAATGATCCTGAAGTGGTTGCCACTCTTGTTTGGGGAGCAGAGCGGACATGTTCGAGGATAATCTTCTTATTTGGTTTTGCCCTAATTTATAGTTAACCGAGAGGTGAGACATTCCCTCGAGGTCAACCTAAATTATCTCGGACTAGTCGCCACTCTTGTCTGTAGAGCCGAATGAACGAGTTCGTGGATAAGCCTCTTTATTTGTTTTCGCTCATAGTTTATAGTTGACTTGGTGGAGAGACATTCCATCGAGTTTAAATCTAAATAATGTAAGACTCAGATCGTCTCTCTTGATAAGTATAGTGTGTGGTTGAGCTCGACGTCTTAAACACTTGTCTGATTATTTAAAATTCGGTGATTGGCAAGGGGATGACTACAAGCACAAAATTTGCTTCGTATACAAAGCTATTGGGTGGGTGTTAATTACTATAGTTATTTGTATAATCAAATTGTTGTGTAACCCAAAAGGTCATGATGTATGTCAAGTTGAGTCAGGGACTAGGGATTATCGGAGCCACATAACTATAATTATGGTATATCAATTTATTAAGTAAAATATGACTCCAGTCTTTGACTCAACCTCTGATTATCTTAACCTTGGTTTGTTTGACTTATGAAAGTTTCTATTTAAATGATATAATTTCTATTGCTTTGTATTTTATGATATATTTACATTCGATAGAAATTATATTGTTATGATGGGAAATGTTTCGTGTGGTTCTAAACGATGCCTTCAGAAAATGTGTCTCTGAGATGTAATTCCTACGGAAATAAAATGGGTCTTCTATCAATGTGTCTCTGGGATGTAATTCATACGGGAATAATATGTGCATTTGATAAATGTGTCTCTGTGATGTAATTACTTCGGGAATAGAAATGTCTTCGATAAATGTGTCTCTGAGATGTAATTTCAAAAAATGTGTCTCTGAGATATAATTCTTATGAGAATGAGTTGTGTCTCCGAGATGTAATTCCTACGGAAATTAAGGCTTTGTTTGGTAATCCGCTTTTGGGTGTTCCATTTTCCTAAAATGCGCCGCTGGGTTCAATTCTCGTTTGTTTTTTCGCCTCATATTGAAACCGTCCGAAGTTTCTCCCAGCTCAAAAAATTGCAGGACGAAACCCACAGAAAAACCTCTGGTTTATCGCGTTTGGAGGAGTAGGCATCATCGGGCATTGCTCCGGCGCATCCACTGCTCCGCCTGCTGCCAGTGCTCCGCCTGCTGCCTCTCATTGAGCCTGAAGGAGGGGTCGCGAACGCTGGCGGGCTTCGAGGATGGACTGGCCGCGAAGGAGTTGAGACCGGTTGAGGAGGTGGAGCGGCGGTGTTTGAGGGAAGAGAAACAGTGGGAGGCTCCATCGGAGGGGCAGTGGGAGGCGCCGGCGTAGGGGCAGTGGGAGGCGCCGGCGGAGGGGCAGTGAAATTGGCGCATGGGGAGGAGTGGTGGAGGTGACGGAGGAGATTCGATCCACCTACTAATGTAGCGGTGGCCCCGCCGGACTACGCCTGTGGGGTTCGCCGGGGTCCGGCGACGGCGCCGGCGGGCTCAGGACAGGCCGCCCCGCGGAACCTCGCGGATGCAGGCGGAGGCGCACGAAGCACACAGAAACGGGGCGGAGGCATGGCGGAGGCGGATATAAACAGTACATTATATATTATAAGGTTTATAATATAAACAGTATAATTAAATTAATAAAAATAATTATATATAATATAATATTTTTTCAACATTTTATTATATATACAGTATACTAAAAGTATAAAGCACCCTTTGATATATATTGTCAAATGGTTTTCTGTTCTGAACAGTTCTGCAAACACAGCCTACCCAAACAGATCTTCATTTCCACCAACCAGTTTCCACCAGCTCTATTTACAAACCTGCATTTACAACAGCTCCTTTTACAAACGCAATCGCTCTCCCAAATGAAGCCTAAATGTGCCTCAGTGATATAGTTTCTTCCGGAATGAAAAGTGCATTCGATAAATATGCTTCTGGGAGGTGATTTTTTCGAGAATGAAAAGTCTCTTCGATAAATGTGCCTCCTCCAAGAGGTGATTCTTTCAAAAATGAAAAGTGTGTTCGATAAATGTGTAGGATGATATGGAATATGTAAGCAGTGGTCGCGGGAATACTGCCTCGACCCAAATAGATGTCCAAAATATATCTCACTTACAATTACCTTATTGTATTTTGTGCTAATAGAGATCAGATTCTATTTGTAGTTCTAATAACCTGTATTGAGAACATGTGACAAGTGCGAGTGAAAGACAACAACCCGGTTTGAGGAAGCCACAAAGCAGGCTACTTCAGGGTTTAATGCGTCAAAGATAATTATGCTACTCATTCATAGTTCATCGACCAACCGCCAACAAACTCTTTTCAAGCCTCAAATTGCAAGTAGAAATCTGTCTGACCCCGCGACACGGGCCCTCCATCGTGGTCAAAGACAAGCACAAAACTTTGCGACTGGTGGTCGTTCACCCTTCGAACGCCTCTTTCTCTCTTCCCTCAAATTGTAACGAGTAGTGGCATGTCGCCCTCGCTTTCTCTGCAAAGCCTTGTAAGCACCGACAAATATTGAAGTTTGGTCGGGACCAAACCGGCCAAGAGATTTTTCAACATATTCATGGGTTTTCCATGTTAAAAGATTGTCTTGCCAGCTCCCTGCTTCTTCTGTGACTATTTGCGTGCTCGATCTCTTCACGGGCTAAGGCGGTTCGATTTAGGCTCTATTTGTTTGGGCGTTTCGGTGCTCTGTTTGGGCAAACGCTGCCGGAAGGCGGGTAAACAAATGAACCTTCGGCGGCGTTTGCTCCGTTTCCACGCGCCCGCCTTGAGAAACGCCCCAAAAGCTCTGTTTGGAGCAGCCACCTCCCCCCTCCATTTCGATCACTTCGTTCCAACCGCCGGATCGATCGCCACCGCTGAAACAAATGAAGCCTTAGTCTAGTCTACCTACCAGGAGTCTCGAGTGACCCCGCAACAATTACGATTGTAACCGCCACCGCTACGTCAAACAAACCCATGTCTCTCACCATATTCCATTACATAAGTTAACGAAAATTTTACATGACGCCTACATGGTACATTAATAATTTTAATTTGCAGTTAATAAAAAATTGTGAATAGCTAAAAGACTTGTCATTGAGGCTAACTCGAGGCTCCCAGTAGACCTGTCTAAATTGGATCGTCTTAGCTCTTAAGCGGTCGATCGCACAAACAGTCAATGTAAAATGAAATGAGTGTGATGGCTGACAAAACAATTTTTAACTCGTAAAGCCTCGCAAATGGGTGGAAAATCATGTGGTCTCAGCTGTGCTGACCAAACTTCCACCAACTTCTTGTGTCATTATCGAACTTTGATAGAAACTCAAGAGTGATAGGTTGCCTCTCGTTACAATTGTTGGGAGAGATGGAGAGCTCTGAGGATGACAGACCATTACTCACGGAGCTAAGTATTTCTTCTTGCGCAAAGGATAGCGTCACGCTCTGTGCGCTCTGGAGTCTTCGGTTGCTGCTTGGAAGCTGGATGGGGCACGCTTTGCGTGTATTCTCATCTACGGCTTGTCTCCAGTTGCGCAGTGCTCTCTAGAGCGAAGAACATGGTGTTGATTGGAGAACTTGTTGTTGATTGGAGGGCTTGCTGCTTATTGGAGGGCGCAATGTGAGTGAAGCGTGCTTGGTGCGTAGGGAAGTGCGCGAAAGGTGAAACGTGTGCAGGGTGGAACGTGCGTAGAGTGGAACATGCGCAGGAGCACTGAAGGAGATCGAAGAATATCGAATAATCTTTGAAGGCGCTCGAAGATCTTCGAAGGACACTTCGAAGAAGGAAGGAGACCTTCATGGGAGCTCTCACGTGCATCGGGGAAGAGAAGATGGATTGAAGAACCGAAGCGGAGCATCGCTGGGCAACCTGCCCTGGCTGCCCGAACCCCCCAGGGGGCACATCCATCATTTTGTTAAAATTGGTGATCCATGTGACTGAAACGGAGCGACGACATTCGTCAATTGAAGACTCGGTCTGATGCAATTACCAACACGTCCCTCCAGAAAACTATAAAAGACGCACATGCCTTCATTGAAAGACAAACAACTCCAAACAATATAGAGAGCTCTAAGGCTTTTCGGCGAGAACATGAGACTTAGATAGTTCATTCGCTCGGGTTTTTTTTTGCTCCCTCTTTAGTCTGTTCAGCTCTCAGTGCTCGTGTGGACGCCTCAGTGAGCCCTAGAGAAGGCACAAGAGGACGCTCCTGCGGACGCTCTTAAGTACGCATCATAGAACCTCTGAGGACAAATCTAAATAGTGGATTTTGGCATGGCATAGATCCGATCACATAATTTTTCCTTTTTTTTCGGATTTTGGCATCGCTACTTGGTTTTCACTTGTCTGTTTGTGCGTCCGGTCCGACTCAAAGCCAAGGCGGTCTAATTCTTTGGACCAGAGAAAAACCGAATGACCAGCAACACAGTTGAAAATGGTGAAGTGAAAGTGGGTGATTGAGCGACCTGGGCGACCTGTCCGCGTGGACTATGCGGACAGGACTGGCAGTCAGCCAGGTCGGCAGAGCTGTTGCAGACAGCTTGTTCTTTGGCAGCCTAGGCGGTCTGTTCGTGCTGACTATGCGAACAAAGGCAGCGGCCAGACAGGCCGGCTCATGCTCGAAGGCAGCTTGTCCCCAGAAGGTAACCAGGCGGATATATTCTCTATTCGCGGAGTCCGGCAATGAGTGGACTGAATTGGAGCTCGGCAGACCGGCTCGGCAGATGCCTTGGTCTAGCTCTGGTGGAGCGGCAAGCGATAGATTCTCTATCCGCGAAATCCGACAATGAGTGGACTGAACTGGAGCTCGGCAGACCGGCTTGGCAGATGCCTTGGTCTAGCTCTGGTGGAGCGGCAAGCAGAGGCTGCGGAGGTCGCCAGTTAGTGCTGACAGGTGCTGGAGTTTGCCGGGATTGGCGGACTGGATCCAGTGTCCGCCCGTAAGTGCGGACTGGTCCTTGTGGCTGGTGGAGTGGACTTGGTTGGTTTTGAACCAAGTCCAGATTTGGCTCAGTTCGGGGAGATCGCGCAGTTAAGCGCAGACTGCTTCTCAGACCGCCGAGCTGGCAGCAGTGTCGTGTGCCTTGGTTGTGAGCTTGGGGAATGCAGACTGGAGTTGTGTTTGCAAGGCGTGCGGACTGATGATGTGTCCGCTGAGTCCGGTGGCTATCTTGGTGGGGTGGCTGCGGGCTGGATTTTGGTATCCGCGCGGGTTAAAAGAGTTGACCGGTTTGTGCTATGCAAGTTGTGCGGATAGCGCTGGAAAGCCAGGACTTGGCTCTGATTGCGGTCAGGGACAGTGCGGACTTTGCGGTTAGCAATAGCCGGTAAACAGCAGGTCGCGGACAACGACCATGCGGTTTTCTCTTTGGCAACTAATTTCCCGATTCAATAAGTCGTCTGTTTCAGGCGGCATGTTCAGTTCGGCATCAGCAGCTTGTGCGGTCTGTCGGCTAGGCGACCTCGCGGTTAGGCAGCTTGCAGATCGGCGGCTAGAGCTCAGCTTTGGAATAACAGGCAGTCTGCGTGGCTTGGTTTGTGGTTTGGCGACCTGGCGGTCTGTGCGTTCTCCATAGTGCAACAGTAGAACTGGAGGCTACTTGTTCAATCTGTGCGTACTCCTTTGATTATTTTGGCGAATCATGTCTCGTCATGTATGTCTCGCTTTGTAAGAAGACGACTGTTATCAATAAAAACTCTTGTTGCTGATGGTGTCTCTGGTTGTGATCTAACTTTATAGTTGAGATAACACATGTTTATTCCAAGATTCAAAAAACTCAACAAACACAACTCATTTATTCAATGCATGTCAAATAAATAAAACTTGCTCAAAATATGCACTTAAAGTTATATATCAAAGAATAAATTACAACTCTAAAATTCCAAAAACACAATTTCAATAATCCATTATGAATTGGCACACGAGTAACAAATAAGGAACCAAGATTTGAACCGAATTACTTTGTTCTATTTCTTTTATCGGAAACCGAACCAAAAACAATATGAACCAACCAGAATTGAGAGGGTAAAAAGTAAAAAACATCACAAAATTAGACAATGAATTATTGTTCAAAGAATGTAAAATATAGGACCACCCTAAACCCAAACTCCGATCCCACAACATTTAAATAATTCAAAATTATTCGAAAATACAACTCCTATACCACAACATTTAAAATGAATTTTGTCAATGAAATAAAATTATATATCATTTTCTGACATTTCATTATTGTTTTTTATATAAATAATAATAATAACAAATCTCGAAACCAAATCCAGATTTATAAATTCCGGCATCAACCAATCCTCCCCAAATTTCCAGCGCACAACCAATCCGCCAAACCATGGCCATCGGAACCACCAAGTCGTCGTCCTTTCTCCTCCTCATCTTCGCCACCGTCATCACCGTCGCCGTCGGGATCACGTCCGACCTTCGTTCCGTCAGAGTACGCGTTTCCTGAACACCATGAAACCCATCTACTTCCCCATTCCTCTGGTATTAACCCCTTCTCCATCACTCTTGTGTTCTCGTTTCGATTTTGCAGGCCGGCGACGATGATGGGAACTGCGTTTACACAGTCTTCATCCGTACGGGCAACATCTGGAAAGGAGGAACGGATTCCAAGATAAGCCTGTCGCTGGCCGGATCTGACGGCCTCGGCGTGCAAATCACGAATCTGGAGGAATGGGGCGGCCTTATGGGCGATGGATACAACTATTTCGAAAGGGGAAACCTCGACATCTTCTCCGGCCGGGCTCCATGCCTCTCCTCCCCGCCGTGCTGGTTGAATCTGACATCCGACGGCACCGGTCCCCACCACGGCTGGTATTGCAATTACGTTGAGGTTACCGCAACCGGACCTCACCTCGGATGCTTTCAGCGTCAGTTCACCATCGAGCAGTGGCTCGCCACCGATGTTTCGCCGTATCGGCTATACGCAATCCGAGATAACTGTCCGCCGGTTGATGAGAGCGTGGCTTCGGGTTCCTGGTCGGCGCGCCACGCCGGCCGCGGCGGCGGGAGGGAGATGGGGGAGCGGGAGTAGAGTTTCGAGATCGTTCGGATAGGGTTCAGGCTTGCCCGCCGTTGCTAGCTGTGAGCCTGTGACCGTCCGGTGATTTGTGTTTGGGTAATAAATGCGTTTGCGGTGCCGAATGGGGATGTGGATCGGATAGCTTTGTTTTGTCGGTGGTGACGTTTAGAGTGATTTTACTGTTGTGTTGGCACGTTTTCGTTTCATGTCACATGGTTTTTGTCTGTAAAAGTTGGCTTATGATTATTTGCGGTGACCGTATTCGGTGATCCGGCCAGCGTCAGTGGTGCGGGGATCTTCAATTCCCGCGAATTGAACCTCGCTTTCGCTCCTGTGGGCCCTGCGTTCGGCTTATATCGTGGTCCGACCGACTGCGCATGAAACACGTGGTTGACTTTTAGGCTCCAATGCGTGATACGAGAATTTTTGCGGGTGAAATATTTAGGAGCAATTTTTAAGTACGGGCAGTCGGGCAGGCTAAATGGGAAGCGTAAATGGAAATTGCACTCAAATATTTTAATGTAGATTAATTTATGTGCTAATTCGATATATTTTTTTTTAAAAAAAATTGTTTCAAAAAAATATAAAAATACATATATTTGAGAAAATCAACATGCATTTTTGTTCTTAGTCGAAATCCACATACAGAATTCCTGTAGATGGTTCAAGCAAATGCCAGTGTTCCAGAAGACCAAATAGAGCACTGAAAATAGGGAAGAAGATTTCCAGGAAACCAGGGTATGCAGCTCACACAGCAAAATTTTGATATCCAATTTTCTTTTTCTAAATATAAACTAACTTTGAGAAGGAATTTGAGCTTGGTTAGAGATTACCAGAAGAGAAGAAAGAAAGAAGAAGGATCACAGGTAATGAGGGCGCTCGGGTAGCTTGAATCCGAGCCATTCTCAATGCTCATTGAATGAAGAAACAAATGCTGGGGAAAGGAGATGAGGAAATTGACTGAGAAGAAGGGGAAGCTCTAGGTTTTCAGTGTCTCCCTCAATCCCCTGCTTCTTAACGTGAGATGGAGGAAAGGAGTTCGGGTAAGGAGAGAGTCAACGAAGTTGAAATTGTCAAAAAAGGAAGATTGGAAGGCCGGAAATCAGCAAGGAGGTGGTCGCTTTGCCGTCAGGCAGAGGCTTCCAGCGAAAACTAGAACGGGAGGGGCGGCTTTGGCGTGAGCGAAAAAATGAGGGGGAGGGGGTATGAATTTCTCATTTATGATTATATTAAAGAGCAATTTTCTTTTTTTAAAAAAATAGGAATAGACAAATGCAGTGTAGGAATGACTAATTATTTTTCTAGGAGATTGTTAACCGCAACCTGTAATTGGCTACTCGCATCCCAAAATCTTTCAATTTTTCGCGTCTTTTCGAAATACGCCTTATACATGCAATTTCAGGAAAAGTGTTCAACACGAAAGTTGTAGATATTGACGAGATCTACAACTTTTGTGTTGAACACTTTTCCTGAAATTGCATGTACAAGTCGTATTTCGAAAAGGCGCAAAATCTGGGCATATTTCCAAAGTACGCATTGTACATGAATTTTTAGGAAAAGTGGTCAACACGAAAGTTGTAGATCTCGTCGATTCTACAACTTTTGTGTTGAATATTTTCCTGATATTGCATTAGGGTGCAAGTTGAGTTGAGCCGGCTCGAAAGCTCGATGAGTCGGCTCGAAAAAAGCCCGCTATTTCCCGCTCGGCTCAGCTGCACCTGTACGAAGACATTCTACCCCGAAGGTGGCAAACAAAGCAACAGTTAGCATTACCTGACCAGATTATAATGAACCCACCACTCGCTCGGGGTGGTGGTGCTCCTTCCCTACAGGCATTTAGCATAGACATATAAAAGTAATCAGTTACGTGCAAATTAAGCACCATTCACCACAGACGTTGGCACGACCGGTCACACGCCCCGTGCATTCGAGACACATTTACAGTGTGTTGTGATTCAAGCCCCACCTCCGTCCTCAAGACGGTAACTTTGAGCATTCTTAGTCTCTCCGGCCCGGAGCCTAAGCCTCAATTCCCCCTATGCTACGACAAAGTCAAGGCGCTCACTGCTTTGGATCCATGCCACTGAGTCACTCCAAGTCGATCGTCATAGGGTGGGTACAGGTTAGCCACAACCCATTGCTCAAACCGTCAGGCTCGCAAGCCACGACGCGGGTCAGCCTCCCCTTGCACAAACACATAAGACATAACCACGATATGGCCAAGGCTGGCTCTCAAAGCCACTATAGCGGAGCAATTTAAGCTCACGGCACAACCTTCAGGCCTCCAGGTCTCCACGAGACAGGCCTCACAAACAGTGCTCACGGGGAGCTACCGTCGCGCGGTAGGGGACAGACTATTGATTCTTCCCCTCCAAATGGGTGTTTTCCTAGAGTCCTCCAATACTCTCTCTGCAGCAACATGCACACCCCGCGACTCCAAAATTTACAAACTACCATGGACTCCTCTCCGACACACAAACAACCATCACCAATGCAGACCAACCTGTCCGGATGAGCTTCATACAACATGCATATTCCGTATTTCGATTCTGAATTCTAAATGCAAAAAAATGGGGATACACAAATCAACCCATCGGGAGAATCACTTCCACGAGTTTGTGGAATGTCTGCCCTCACATGCCAAAACAAAAGACTTCACATATCCAAGGAAGAGGATCGTTACCCTTGACGTTCGTTTTGGGGCCATGGGAGAGAACCTAACCATATGGAAATGACCGCAACAGATTGGCCTCCGTAGAATCGAACTCGGCTCGCGAATCGGAGCTCCGAAACTCCAACAACAAGATCTCCTTCGTTCGCATCTCCTCCACCCTTCTCTCCCTCAGTCGGTTAGGAGAAGAAGTCCCAAGAGAAAGTGAATTGAAAACCTAACTTCCAGGATTTTAAACCGAGCTACCGCTGCGCGGCACCTCAAACGACGGCTTATTCCGCAATCCACCGCCCAAAACCTCCGATCACGGGCCGACATATGCCCACGTCGTAAATTTCTTGTGACCATCGTGCGATAATAACCTACCGCCGCGCAGTGGACGATGCGTCGAGTTAACGCGTCGTTTCGACGAACTGACGTTGCCGCCACACGATACCCACTACCGTCGCGTGGTAAATCACCGAGCGTCGTGCCAAATAAAATTCCACGCTAACGACAGCGGTATTATTACCACCGAGCGGTAGCTTACCAAAGGCCCTGCCGCTAACCCCCGCCAAGCTATCGCAGCGCGGTAACTCACTATCATCGCACGGTAGCTCACAAGATCCTACTCTGGCTCCGGGAAACTTGGGGCATTACAAACCTCTCATACTTAAAGAAATTTCGTCCTGAAATTTACATCTTGCAGTGAAGTAGAGAAGTATCAAAATTACAAGTGCATACCTCAAAGAAATAGCTTGGGGAACTCTACTCTCATGGTTTGCTTCCGCTCTCATGATACTTCCTTGTGGCCACAGTTTTCTCAACGGACCTTGACTATCCTGATAGACTTATTCTAAAGCTGCTTGACCTCTATACGAATGGGCTAGACCTTCGTTGTCAACCCACCATCAATCGACAGCTGATCCACAGCAACCACCTGCGTAGGCTCTAATATCATCTTCCGCAATAACGATATGTAGAATACGTCGTGCAAACCACTTAGTTCCGTTGAAAGCTTCAATCGATAGGCGGATTCACCAATGCGCTCCAATATCTCAAACGACCAAGGGTATCTCTGTGACGTGTCGCACGGTTCATCAGATAGTAAGTGTAATCTAAAAATGTCTTATTTCTTTAAAAAGAAAAATTTGGAAATTGAACGGTGTACGGGCCGTTACAATCTCGGACTTAGCTTTTTCAAGGGTTGAATCCTTGACACGCCCTTGAACGGTTTGATCTTTAGGTAAACCCAATCGCCCACGGCGAACTCGACATTTCTGTGCTTGGCATTATAATACTTAGCTTGTCTATCCTGAGCAATCAACAACTACTCCCAGATTGTACGAATAATCGAAGTTGCATCCTCAACTTCCTTCCGCTTAAACAACTTTGATTCACCCTTCTTCAGCCACGACAAAGGAGGACGACACTTTCTACCATAGTGGGCCTCAAAGGGCGCCATTTGAATACTTGTCTGGTAGTTATTGTTATAGGCGAACTCGATCATATACAGGTGGTCCTCCCACCTCCTCCAGAAATCTAGGGCGCACATGCAAAACATGTCCTCCATTGTCTTGTTACCCTCTTGGTTTGACCATCCGTCTGCAGATGAAAGACCGTAAAGAACTTCAGTTTGGTACCCAATAGTTGATGAATAAGCCTCCCGTCATTAGATGTGAAGCGCCCATCTCGGTCACTAACTATACTACGAGGCACACTGTGTAATCGTACGATGTTGTCTACGTAAAGCTTTGTCAGCTTCTCCACTGAATCGTCCTTCCTATTCGGAATGAAGTGTGACACCTTCGTCAAACGATCAACGATCGCCCAGACGACATCGTTCCCCTTCTGTGATCTCGGCAAACTGTGCACGAAATCTATGAATATGTCGTCAAACTTTCATTCTGGTATAGACAATGACTTCAAAAATCCTTCAGGCTTCTAACATACGGCCTTCATTAGGGAACATGTCTGACACTTCGCCACGTATAGTGCTACATCCTTTTTGCCACCAAAATAGCTTTTTCATATCTTTAAACATCTTCGTGCTCCCTGGGTGGATTGAGTTGTTGGTGAAATGTTCTTCGTACATCAACTCCTCATGTAACTCTCCCACCTTTACACAACTGACTATCCTTCCACAATAAGCCATCATTAACAGTAAATTGGGCATTTGACCCAATCCAAAGACTCTGACATGTAGCGTCTCATACTGTCATCTAGCTCCAGTGCCTGCCGAATCCGGTCCGCGAGGACATACTGCACTTCTGTCCAATTCAAACATGCTTCAGTACTAGACCTCCTATCAACACAAGAGATCTTCAAGGCCTCTAAGTCTTGAATAAGACGCTCATCATGAATCATCTGATACCAATTGAAAGTGATTCCTCAGATGCTGAGGGATTCATCTAACTAACCTAGAGGGGGGGTGAATAGTGTATTTTAAAAACTTTAAGTTGTTTTTACAACGGATTAAAATAGGTGATATATATATATAAGAAAAGAAAATATATCACAACACATTAAATAAAAAGTAGAGCACAACTAGAAGACACAATTAAATTTATAGTGGTTCCCCAATAAACTTGGGTATATCCACTCTTCTACCACCCTGGTAGGAATCCACTATAGGTTTTTGATCAGGTGCCCTGCCACCACAGGTTTTTGATCAGGTGCCCTGTCCCCACAAAATTTTTTTTCTAAGGGAGATCTAGCAACCCTTTGAGCTTTTGATCAGATGCCCAAAAACCAAACCAAGTCTTTTGATCAAGAGACTTGACAACCAAAGGATTAACTTTTGAAGGGAGTTATAATCCTGTACACAGTGAAGGAAAATGAAATTGATATTGCCTTCTATGTCTCAATCCTCTAAGAAGACTAGTGGATTTTGTGATGTTGTCAAAGCTCCCCCAGAGTTATAGATCTGATCAGGAAAGAAGGCTTTGCTTCTGGGTGTAGGCCTTCAAGTTGAAAACTTCTTCTTCTTCCAGTAAATGATTCTGAGTGATTGAACTTTTGGTCTCATATTGAATGTTGTGTCGCTGGAAGAAATCTTGAAGAAGAAGAATGATGAACATGATGTTTTGTGTCTCTGTTTCTTGTTCTTTGTTGCAGATGTTCTCTTCTTCTTTTTCCTGACTAACTGTTGTTCTCTGTAAGAGTATCAGACTATGCAATCTTTTGAAAAAATTCTTTTTATATATTGATTGCTGATTTGAAATTCAAAATCCTTGAAGTCTTCTGCATATTTTCTAGGAAATGGAACGACTGATTTTGTCTTCAATGTATTTCTTCAACTGTCCCAGTAAATATATTAAGTAATAACTCTATGAAATCCCTAATTAATGCTGTCAGGAAACGACTATATTCTTGAGAATATTAAACATTAATTAGCAGAGTATTACTGTCTTAATATCTAAAATTAAATAGCCTTAGTCGAACTAAGAAACTGTAGAGAAGATTAGACGAGCAGAACCTGGATGAAGTTAGTCAACCTCAGTAAAGCTTTCGTCGACTTGAGCACCAAGTTTGTCGAGCTGATAATTCTTCTTCATCGAGCTGAGCTCCAAAATTGTCGAGCTGAAAAGTGTACTTGCTAAACAGAGCTCCAAGTTCGTTGAGCTGAAAAGTCACTTCGTCGAGCTGAGATTCTGATATAATCTCATAGTTCGTCGACCTGAGCTAGACTTTCATCAAGCTCAACTCAGAGAAGGAACTCTGAGTTCGTCGAGCTGAGTTCAACGATCATCGAGCTGAGTTCAGCTATCGTCGAACACATTTTCTATAATCTTCAAAACTACTTTGTCTCTTAAGTCTTGTGTTCTCTGAAGTCTTCTGAAGATAGGTCTCAGTAATCTAACCATTAAGTGATTGACCTTAACCCTGAAACTAACATATGAACCTAGAATATACATGGTGGGTCATCAATTCTAATAGTGAATCTAGCCCAAATCACAAGTAGGGTTCAAACACATCATGCATCTGTATCCAGTTGGCATGTGCAGGAATCCTAAAACTTAGCGCATCTGCAACAATATTTACCTTGCTAGGAACGTAATGTATCGTGAAGGTGTAGTCCCCAAAGAACTCCATACACCTTCGCTGGCGCATATTCAGGTCCTTCTGATTTAATAGATATTTCAGGTTGCTATGGTCTGTAAAGATATCGACCTTTATGCCATACATGTAGTGTCTCCATAGCTTCAGACCGAATATCACGACTGTTAACTCCAAATCATGGACCAGATAATTCTGCCCGTGCACTTTCAATTGGCGCGAGTCATACACTATAACCTTCCCATGTTGAAGAAAAACTCGGCCTAAGTCGGTCCTCAATGCGTCACTGTATATCTCATAGCCTTCCAATACACATGGCGAGCACAAAATAGGCGTCGTGGTCAGACGACTTTTCAACTATTCAAAAGCTTGCATGCATGCCGACGACCAAATAAACTTATGATCCTTCCTTGTCTAGGTAGTGAGGGGTAACGCTATCCGCGAGAAGTTCTCCACGAATCGCATGTAGTAGCCGACAAACCCCAGAAAACTCTGAACTTCCGCCACAAAAGGCAACACAAGTCATTCTCATATAGCAACTATCTTCGCCAGATCTATCACAATTCCCTCTCTACTAACAACATGACCAAGGAATGCTACCGAAGATAGTCAAAACTCATACTTGGAGAACTTGGCGTAAAGCTGATTACTCATCAGGGTCTCTAAAACAATGCGTAAATGATCAGTATGTTCTTCCACAGACTGAGAGTACACTAGAATATCGTCAATAAAGACTATCACGAACTGATCCAGGTACACTCTAAACGTCTGATTCATCAAGTCCATAAATACGGATGGCGCATTTGTCAGCCCAAAAGGCATGACGGTGAACTCATAATGCCCATAATATATGTTGAATGCCGTCTTGGGAATGTCACTTTCCCTGATCCTCAACTGATAATAACCAAATTTCAGATTCAATTTCGAGTATACGGTCGATCCAACTAGCTAGTCAAACAAATTATCGATTCTCGGAATAAGATATTTGTTCTTCTCCGTCAGCTTATTCAATTCCCGATAATCAATACACAGACGCAAATAACCATCCTTTTTCTTCATAAAAAGGACCAGTGCACTCCAAGATGACAAACTTGTACGCACAATGTCATGCTCTAATAGTAGTTGCACCTTCAATTCTGTCATTTCCCTTGGTGTTAGTCGATACGAAGAGCGTGACACAGGCTTAGCACCTGACACCAGCTTAATGGTAAAATCGATCTCTCTTTGAGGTGGAGCTCCAGGGAGATCTTCAGGGAAAACGTCAGCAAACTTCGACACCGCCAAAATACTGATCAAACCAAGCTTGGGCTTCTTAGCCACTATTATAATGAAGAATAACTTGGCACCTTCCCGTACTGCTTTGACTAATTGGAGAGTAAACATCAGCATCTTGCTCAATCCCTTCATGCCAGAGAAGGTAGTTTCACAACCCGTATTCAGCCCCAGTTTAACCATCTTGAGACTACAATCGATGTATGCACGTTGCTCTGAGAGCCAATCAATGTCAAAGATTACATCGAAGTCTACTAATGGCAGCAAAGACGATTCCAAGTCAAACTCCTGACTCACTGTGTGCACCTTTACGCAATAAACTCTATCTGTGCACATCAAGCATTCGTTAGGTAGCAACACATCCAGTCTATCCTTTGTCACCGAAGAAGGTGCTCTGATACGCGATACTTAGTCCTCGAACAGAAAGGAGTGTGAAGCTCTTGTATCAAACAGTGCTCTTGCCGGACAGTCTAAGATTAACGCAAAGCCTAATGCAAGACAGTCATACAACCAATGCATAAGGCGTCAGGCATAGAAAGCATTGCAACTCACATCCAATTCATACTTGTAACCACATTGCCTTGCTTGATGGCCTCCTGCTGGCCAAGGTTGTAGACTCTAGGTTGGAATGGAGCATGATGGGACGTGGTTGACTCTACCACCTTTCCTTTCCCAGCATACGATGCTCCTGCTTTTTTCTCCATCTTGCCACTCCAACACTCCGGGCAATGTGTTCTGGCTTGCCAAAATTAAAATAATGGATCGGGCCTCCTCACCCAGACGATGCCCCAGAAGTAACAGATGAAGAAGCCAGTCCAGCAGATTTGGGCTTCTTGTTCCACTTTCGGTACCTAGACTTCGATGAATTCGGTACCTTAAACTCTGTCCTCTTTAACATTGAGATATTTTTATGTTGTACGCGCTTCACATTTTGCTCCATGGATCTGGTTGTATTGACCAAGATCAGAAAACCCTGCATCATTGGACCTAAGAGCAGCAATCTCAGATCATCGCACAGTCCTTCGTAGAATCGGTTGGACTTGCGCTCCTCATCAGTAAAGGTAGAACCTGTATATCGATCCAATCTCGTGAATTCATGCAGGTATTCGTTAACACTATCGCCTAGGGTTAGTCTCTGAAACTGATTCTCCATACCAATTTTCTGCGCTGACGGGAAATATCGTGCCAAAAATAATCTCGAAAACTCATCCATCGTGATGTTGGTGAGTTGTCTCACATCAAAGTGATGTAGCTCTAATTCATCCCACCACAACCTTGCTTCGCCATCCAAAAGGAATATGGATATAGTAACCTTCAGCCACTCCTCCGTCTTCATTGACGACATGACTCTCTTAATCCGAGAGAGGCAGTCCTCAGCTTGCGTTGGGGTCCCAGTCCCCATAAACACTGGAGGGTTAAAGCTCATCATATGCTTGAGCTGTTTCTCTGCCGCTCTTCTTTGCGCTACCGGCTCTGCCGCTACTTAATCCACCAATATAAGTTTGGCTACGCCAAGCGGAACTTGACCCAATTCAGGAGCAGGAGGCTGCACTTGCCTCCTTTGTTGGGCATTTATCATAGCGAACACCGCTTCATCTACCAATCTTATGGTTTCAGTAGAAGGAGGGGTCGCAGGCACGTCATTTGGCGCACTACTCTCCGTAGAGTGCTGATGTTGAGACTGCTCTGCACCACTCCTAGTCACCTATAATCGTGAAACACTCAATTAGGCGACCAAACATATTGCCAAAAAGCAATTATAGGAACACGCGGGTTCTTCAAACATGTGTATTTTCATTTCTAAGTAGACATTTATGGGTTATTTCATATTATAACGGTAACGCACATACATATGCTCACCACCCCTTAAAAGAATTCGCCCACGAATTCAAATAAGAAATACTGACATCAGAGTCTGATACCAAATCGTGACACCCCAATCTGTCACATAAGATATAACAAAAGTTCTGTTCGGGGCCCCACACCATATACTACAGACAGTTAGTGGAGTTACGTATTGAAATCCAAACACGCATTTCTAACTCAGAGTGCATTCTAGCGGAAGATAATTTAACAGATTACTCAAAACCCAATCATATGAATGTCCACTAAACTAAACATGACTGATAAGATAAATACACCAATAGTTATGGCCTTAAAGCCTTACAAAGGTTTCCTCAAATATATGTGTTTTGCATACATAGGCTCGCAGGCCGGCCACACATGAAACAGTAAATGTGAACACACTTCGCTTTGGCCTTTAAGGGCCGGCTTAGCAACCATGAGTTTCAGCCCGCTATTTCCCGCTCGGCTTAGCTGAACCTACACTAAGACATTCCACCCTGAAGGTGACAACAAAGCAACGGTCAGCATTAGCTGATCAGATTATAACGACTTCACCCCTCGCTCGGATTGGCGGTGCTCCTTCCCTATAGGCATTTAGCATAGACATAAAAGTAATCGAAACGTGCAAATTAATTACCATTCACCACAAACATTGGCACGACCGGTCACACGCCCCGTGCACTCAGGGCACATTTACAGTGTGCTGAGAATCAACCCCCACCTCCATCCTCAAGACGGTAAGTTTGAGCATTCTTAGTCTTTCTGTCCTGGATCCTAAGACTCAATTCCTCCTATGTTATGACAAAGTCAAGGCGCTCACTGCTTTGGTTCCATGCCACTGACTTACTCCAAGTCGATCGTCATAGGGTGGGTACAGGTTAGCCACAACTCGTTGCTCAAACCATCAGGCTCGCAAGCCACGATGCGGGTCAGCCTCCCCTTGCTCAAACGCACAAGACATAACAACGATATGTCCAAGACTGGATCTCACGACCACTATAGTGGAGCAATTTAAGCTCACGACACAACCTTCAGACCCCATGTCTTCACGAGACATGCCTCACAAACTGTGCTCACAGAGAGCTACCGTCGCGCGGTAGGGGACAGACTATCGATTATTCCCCTCCAAACTGGTGTTTTCCTGGAGTCCTTCTCCAGTACTCTCTCTGCAGCAACTTGCACGCCTTGCGACTCCGAAACTTACAAATTACCACGGAGTCTTCTTTGCCACACAAATAACCATCACCAATCCAAAGAAACCTGTTCGGATGAGCTTCACACAACATGTATATCTCGTACTTCGATTCTGGATTCTAAATGCAAAGATAACGGGGATACACGGATCAACCCGTCGGGAGAATCTCTTCTACGAGTTTGTGGAGCGTCTTCCCTCACATATGACAAAACAAAGGACTTCACAAGTCCAAGCAAGAGGATCGTTATCCTCGACGTTCATCTCAGCGCCATTTGAGAGAACCTAGTCGGATGGAAATGACCGTAACGGACTTGCCTCAGAGATCCGAACTCATCTCGCGAATCGGAGCTCTGAAACTCTAATGATGACAAGATCTCCTTCGTTCTTGTCTCCTCTACCTTCTCTCCCTCAGCCGGTCAAGATAAGAAGTCCCAAGAGAAAGTGAGTTGAAAACCTAACTTCCAGGATTTTAAACCGAGCTACCGCCGTGCGGTAGATAGCTACCGTTGCGCAGTACCTCAAAAGACGGCTTGTTCCACAAGCCACCGCCCAAAACCTCCAATCACGGCCCGACACGTGCCCACGCCGTAAATGTCTTGCTACCGCCGCACGGTAACAACCTACCGCCAGGAAGTAGATGATGCGTTGAGTTAGCGTGCCGTTTCGACGAACTGACGCTAGCGCCACCAGATACCCACTACCGCCACGTGGTAACTCACCGAGCACCATGTCAAATAAAATGTCATGCTAACGCCAACAATATTACTACCGCTGAGCGGTAGCTCACCGAAGGCCCTACCGCTAACCCCCGCCAAGCTACCGCAGGGCGGTAACTCACTATCGTCGTGCGGTAACTCACAAAATCCACTCTGGCTTCGGGAAACTTGGGGCGTTACACCGGGAGGGGTGGACGAGGATGAATATTTTGCTTCCTGATGGGGTTCCCCCTGAATTTTCTGAGTCAAACTGGGGAGGTTCGGTCCAAGAACTCGGTTGCAAACTAAACCGGCCAGACGAGTTGCGTGCAGAAAGCCATGCTCACCTAAAAGTCCTAAATGCGCCCTCAGAGGGATTCAAGCCCGGCCAACGCACGTCGAAGTGCCCTGCGCAGGCTGCATGCACGCCCACACCCTCACATGGCCGCGTGGCAGTGAAGGGCCACACACCACGCGGACTATGCACGCCCGCGGCTACACAGGGCCACATGTCGCGCATCCCGCCTCGCATCCTTGCAAGGTCGCGCATAACGCTCGGCCATGCATGGCCGCGCACTACGCACGGCCGCACTGCGCGTGGTCGTGCAGCACGCGACCGCGCAGGGATGCGCACCGCGCGGCCAGTGGCCACACATGACCGCATAGTCAAACAGCCATATAGGGTCGCGCCCTGTGACCGACCATATAGGTCCAGGCCCTGCGCGCGACACGCAAGGCCGCGCCCGGCACGTGCGCGCCAAGCGCTCGCGTGCCGGCGACCTCCACCGCCGTCGACGATCCTCGCTGCCGCCAGCCTTCGTCGGCCATCCCCTTTGTCTTCGGCCACCTCCAGTCATTGTCGATGCATCCGGGCACCCTGCCTGGGCCGCCCGAACTGCCCAGGGGGAAGGGGGCACTTCCATCGTTTAACTAATTTTGGTGATCTGTGTGTTCAAAATGAAGTGACGTCATTCTTCAGCAAAAAACACTCTCTGGTACAATTATTGGCGCGCCCCTCCCGAAAACTATAAATAAGCCCCCAGACCTTTATTTTAAGCCAAGTAACTCCAAAGGTAAGAGAGCGCTTTGAGGTTTTTTGGGGAGATCGTGGACTTAGGCCTATCTTTCGCTCAGGAATTTTCTCTACTCTCCACCTTGCGCCACGGGCTCCTCACGCCTCAGGTGACATCAACCGCCTTTGCGAGTGCGCTCTCATCTAGGCTCCACATCAACGAGAGCGCAATCTCCTGAAGCCCTGTAGACTTAGAAGATTTTCTAGTCGGAACGCTCCCACCAAGGTTTCGTGAGCTCGATGTCATCCCAATGTCGGAGTGCATCCATCGAGGCTCTGAGGACTTAACCATTTTTTCTCTTTTTCTATATTTGTAACGGAGTAACGGCCTGTCGCCCTCCAAGATCAACCCAATTTTGTAATAATCTAAGGAGCTAGTGGATTTTGGCTCGGCACAGTTTCAGCCACGTGATTTTTCACTCTTTCCGGGTTTTCCATATCAAAAATGTCTCTTGTTCATTACCGTGGTTTTCTTTAACTGATTGCGCGCCCGGCTCGACTCCGAGCTAATGCGGTTCGATTCTCCGGACCGGGGAAAAGGATGGGTGACCCGCAACAGTTTGGCGTCATATGTGGGAAAGTGTTCCTTAAAGCTCTAACAAGTCTCTAAATCCCTCAATCGACATCAATGACAAAGAGAAGCGCTCAAATTGCCAGTGACGCGACGCTAGAGGAGCACGTCAATCCAGCCCTCACCGACTTGCCCACAGGCAATGCCTCGCTTCAAGGTGGATCCACTGTCATCGCATCCCAAGCATCGTGGGAAGAATGCAGGCGCCTAATGAGGGAGCACCACGCGAGGTCCCTCACCCTGCTAGAGGACTTGAGGGCTCGTCATGCTCCCAACATGGAAATCACGCCCGAAGGTAAACCATTGCAGATCCTGAGCCAGATAATGCCCGAAGACATTGCCCGCTCCAAGGATCCCATCGCCGATGAATCGTCTGGCGCCGACAGCTCCACGCACCCCACAATCCCTGACGAACTTCCCAGACATGCGTAGGAAAACTTTCATACGATGAATAAAGACAATGCTCTGACCAATAGAGGACTCACTCACGAGAAAGTGAGGCGTGTGATCGAAGAGGAGTACGAGCGCGGGGGTACCGTAACACAAAGGTGCGACACGTCTCCCCCCTGCTCTACAGGTCCAGGTGTATCCTTCTCCACTTGGGATCCGACTCCGCGACTTCGAGACATTTGACGGGTCATCCGACCCTATGGAACACATCAAGCACTTTGAAGCCGTCATGGGCATATACAATGCCACATACCCACTTTTGTGTCGAGTGTTCCCAACAATTCTAAGAAGAGTCGCTCACACCTGGTTCCATTCTCTGAAGGATGGAGAAATCGAGAACTTCACAGAGCTCGCCCAACTTTTCACAGATCAGTTTGTTGCTAACCAGCGGACCGTTCGAGACCCCTCACACCTCGCGGGAATCCGACATACTGAGGGAGAATCTCTCAAGGATTACTTTCGTCGCTTCACAACAGAGGCACGACTGATTCCAGAGGTTAGCCCCGAGCTCCTGCGCGGAACCTTCCTCGGAGGGCTCAGACTAGGAAAAATCCACTCCATGTTGATGAACGAGGCACCGTCAAGCTACTGTGACGTCACCCACCGAGTCAAGTATCAAATCCTAGTAGATGAAGCTATCGAAGATGAACAAAACTATAATTGTGCCTTCCACATTTGATTTCTACTTTCCACTCATCTACACAAGAATTTGTTCGTCCAACTAAAGCAAATTAACATCCACATCTTTTCGAGTTTGTTTTTCTTAAGTTTCTTTTAACATAGCAATTTCTCCGTTGATTATCTCTCGGGAAACCACCTCTATCACATCCAAAAAACTTCTGGTCTTGGTCTACCATCAATCTTATCCGCTCTTTGAATAGTAACAACGGATCCCAACTCTGTGGCAATATTCCGAACCCACTGAAGTAATCTTTCTTTACTAGGAAAAATAGTGTCCGTATCAAAATGTATCGCTACATCTACTTCCATCCTATAAAAAATTTAAATGAAATCACCTTACATAATCATTCAATATCCAAAAGCACTTACATTAAAAACAAACATTTGCATTATCGATTACCTAACTTAATGTGTGAAAAATTTCTTAGAATGCACTTGATTATGCAACGGATGCAAAATCTCAACACCAACGCCTACAAAAATAGGAATGCAAGACAATTACAACAAATTTTAGCAAAAAGATCGGATTAATATAGAAATAGATAAGGGGACTACAAAAATATTCACATCTATGTTATAATTTATAATAATTTTATTGATTCTTTGCATCAGTCATATAATATTAACTTGTACTCAAAATGCTTAAGAATGTTATAATAGAAGATGGACATCAATGTCAAATAAAATCGAGTTATATTTACATGAATTCATACAAGTTTGACAATGATTTATAGTTTACATGTTCTGAAGTAAAAATGTAAAATAATAATGTAAAGATAGTTGCACATCTCACAACCGTGTGAGCACATAAAATTCTTTGTAATGGAATGACAACAACATTATCAATCAACACTTATCAGAGACACAAACAATACAAACAATTTCGCTAATTATAAATCTTAGCACAACTGTTCATCCCAAAGCAGAGACAGGAACCAGATGGAAATGGAGCCAGGCGAAAATCCTGCAGAGAAATGAATGATAGAAGTTAACGGAAGGAGGGAAATGGAGCAGGAGAAAATCCTGCAAAGAAGCGAAAACTGATTACAGAATCGATTTTAAAAACAACATTTAAGTAATTGCAATGTGTTGAAAGGGGGCCGACCGACTCATGTGAGTATCCCAGGCCGCTCCCAGTCGGACTGCAGTCCACCAGCCCCAACCCACTCTCCACACAACCTCGTGCGGTCAATCTCCCAAACCAAGTTGACCTCCCTTTAATTGATTTGTGGTGGGTTGTTGAGGTCGGCGAGGCGTTGCGCTTACCCAGCCTCAATCCCACGACCACCTTTCGATGATAAGTGATCCAGTTAAGCGCCCCTACGAGAACTTCCCAGGAGGTCACCCATCCCGTGACTACTCCAGCCCGAGCATGCATAACTGTTGAGTTTTTCTACTTCCCATCACAAATTCAGTTGCAGCTCAATTGGTGATGGGAAGCGGAAAAACTTCATAGTTAAGCGTGCTCGGGCTGGAGTAGTCACGATATGGGTGACCTCCTAGGAAGTCCCCGTGGTGTGCGCTTGACTATCGAGTTTCGCTCATATAAGTGAGGATGTGACCTCCAACAACCCGCCAGTGACCAGTTTAAGGTAGGCCACCCGGTGTTGGGCTTGAACCGAACGCGACACGTGGAGACGGGTTGGGTCGGTTGGGCTGCAACCCTCTAAGGGAGTTTAAGGAAGGCAGCCCAGATACCTTACGAGGTGGGATACTGTCGCACGTCCCTTCAACAAAAACCAATTTTTGTTGAAAGGGGACTGTCCCACTCATGTGAGTATCTCGGGCCGCCCCCAGCCGGATTGCAGTCCATCGGCCCCAACCTGCTCTCCACACAACCGCGTGTGGTCAATCTCCCAAACCGGGCTGACCTCCCTTTAACTAGTTTGTGGCGGGTTGTTGAGGTCGGTGAGGCGTTGCGCTTGCCCGACCTCGATCCCCCGACCTCCTTTCGATGAGAAGTGATCCAATTAAGCTCCCCTACGAGGACTTCATAGGAAGTCACCCATCCCGTCACAACTCCAGCCCGAGCATGTTTAACTGTGGAGTTTTTTCACTTCTCATCACCAATTGAGCCGCAGCTGAATTGGTGATGAGAAGTGGAAAAACTCCACAGTTAAGCGTGCTCGGGCTGAAGTAGTCACGGGATGGGTGACCTCCTGGGAAGTCCCCGTGGTATGCGCTTGACTATCGAGTTTTGCTCATCTAAGGGAGGACGTGGCCTCCAAAAACCTGTCATATGGCCAGTTTAAGGTAGGCCACCAGGTGTTGGGCTTGGTCCGAACGCGACAAGTGGAGACGGGTTGGGTCGGATGGGCTGCAGCACTCTAAGGGAGTTTAAGGAATGCAACCCGGATACCTTAAGAGGTGGGATACGACCGCACGTCCCTTCTAACACTTTCACTTCCCATCACCAATTGAGCTGCAGCTGAATTGGTGATGAGAAGTGTAAAAACTCCATAGTTAAGCTTGTTCAGGATGGAGTAGTCACGGGATGGGTGACCTCCTAGGAAGTCCCCGTGGTGTGCGCTTGATTATCGAGTTTGGCTCATCTAAGGGATGATGTGGCCTCCAACAACCCGCCACTTAGCCAGCTTAAGATAGGCCACCAGGTGTTGGGCTTGGGCTGAACGCGACACATGGAGATGGGGTTTTTGTTAGAAGGGACGTGCGGTCGTATCCCACCTCGTAAGGTATCCAGGTTGCCTTCCTTAAACTCCCTTAGAGGGCTGTAGCCCAACCGACCCAACTCATCTCCACGTGACACGTTCGGCCTAAGCCCAACACCGGGTGGCCTACCTTAAACTGACCACGTTGCGGGTTGTTGGAGGCCACATCCTCCCTTAGATGAGATAAACTCGATAGTCAAGCGCACACCACAGGGACTTCCCAGGAGGTCACCCATCTCGTGACTACTCCAGCCCGAACACGCTTAACTATTAAGTTTTTCCACTACTCATCACCAATTGAGCTGCAGCTCAATTGGTGATGGGAAGTCACCAATTGAGTTGCAACTCAATTGGTGGTGGGAAGTGAAAGAACTCTATAGTTAAGCGTGTTCAGATGAGAGTAGTCCTGGGATGGGTGACCTTCTGGAAAGTCCCCGTAGGAGCGCTTAACTCGATCACTTCTCATCGAAAGGAGGTCAGCGGATCGAAGCCGGACAAGCGCAACGCCTCGCCGACCTCAATAACCCGCCACAAACCAGTTAAAAGGAGATCAGCCCGGTTTGGGAGATTGACCGCACGTGGTTGTGTGGAGAGCGGGTTGGGGCTGGCGGACTGCAGTCCGGCTGGGGGCGGCCCAGGATACTAACATGAGCGGGCCGACCCCCTTTCAACACAATGGACACCAACGAACGACGAAAAAGAAAGGGAGCAGCACCGATCTACGCTAGGGATGGACGATCCTCCTTCCTCATACAGTTTACCTTTGATCGAAAGGGAGCGGCAAAGTGCAAACAAAATTGAAGGAGGGCGTCGTCGGGGTGGAGAGCGCCGTCGAGGTCGAGGTGGAGTGCGCTTAAACCCTTTGGTGTGTTTGAAGCTTTAAGTTTTAAGTAGGCAAAAATATTAAATCAGTCCCTAAAATATGATATCTTTTTGAAATCAGTCCCTGAACTTTCAAAGGTTAGAAATCAGTTCTTGAACTTTTAAAACCAAAGCAATTTAATCCTAAAGCTGTTTTGTTTTTGATTTTCTGATTTATCATTACCCAATTTACTATTTCCATTGCTAATCCTTTTATATTTTTATTGTTAAATCTTTTATATTTTCTATGCTAGCTTGTAATAATATATATTTCATTTTTTTTGTAAGAAAGGCGACGATGGCGGGAGCATGAATGAATGGTGGACAATTGACGACAATCAAGAATCCAGCAGGTGGAGACAGGCCGGAGTTGGAATCCAGTCGGCGACGACGGCGGCGTCCGAGGAAGAGAGGAGCGATGGAGGCGGCGGCCGCGGGAGAGAGGAGCGACGGCGGCGGCGGCCGAGAAAGAGAGGAGCGACGGCGGTGGCGGCAGCAGGAGAGAGGAGTGACGGCGGCGGCGGTGAGGAAAGAGAAGGGCGACAACAGCGGCGTCGTTGGATGAGATGGGCGATGGCAGCGGCGTCGATGGATGAGATGGGCGATGGCAGCGGTGTCGATGGATGAGAAGAGCAACGACGACGGTTGTCGCGACGATGGAGGCGGTCGCCGCGGCGCCGGCGACGGCGGCGCGACGGCGGCGGCGACGACGGCGGCGGTGATGAATATGATGACGACGATGGCTGCGGTTATCACGTCGATGGTGGCGGTTGCCGCAGCGACGGCGGCGACGACGGCGACGACGATGATGAAGACAATGACGGCGATGACGGCGGTGATGGCGGCAGCGATGACAGCAGCCATGACGGTTGCGGCGGCGATGGCGGCAGCGACAACGACGGTGATTTCAGTGCTAGTGGGCTTGACTTTGTCAACCCCACTTCCTCCATCAAAAGAGGTGGACGATTTGGTTACCCGCAACCCGAATTATTTCCGGAGGACTCTATCAGACCTTTTACCAATAGACTCTAACATTAGAAATATAAAAGGTTTAACAATAAAAATATAAAATGTTTAGTAATGAAAATAGTAAATTAGGGTAATACTGCAATAGGAAAACATAAAATCAAAAACAAAACAGTTATAGGATCAAATTGCTTTGCTTTTAAAAGTTCAAGGACTGATTTCAAAGCTTTGAAAGTTCAGGGACTGATTTCAAAAAGGTATCATAGTTTAGGGACTGATTTAACATTTTTGCCTTTAAGTACTTTTGGGGATTTTTTGGGCGTGCCAATAACTAATAATGGCGTGCTTTTAACACCAATCTAATTTAAAGGACCAAACTACTAAGGTCCATGAAGTTTGTGGACTTATTTCTTAAAGTATAAAGTTGGGGAATTCAAATTTTTTTTAACATAAAAATTTAGAGATTAATTTCTTAAAGTAACAAAATTTGAGGACTAATTTCTTAAATGCTCGAGAACTAATTTTGCCTACAATTTAATACATGACGAGTTGACCATATGTTTATATATATAGGGTCATGTTATATGCAGGTCAGTTTTGAGTTTATGCAGTCCACGGATAAATGCAGGTCAAACTAAAAGCTCATAGAACCTGTGAACCCGTTCAGAAATAGACCTGCATGTAGCCATTTTCAAATACACGGCCTGCAAATAGCCAGAGTGCTACTAGCCAATTACGGGTTGCTTATGTCCCATCAAAGGTTATTTGAATTTAGTAGATCTTGCACTCATTCGGCTTCGGGCCGGTCTTCTCTTCTTCCTACTCCATTTTCCCCCTCATCTGCAATCCACACCGACTCGCCGGCAATAGTCGGCGGCCGACGTGACCGAGATGGGCGCAGAGAGGCGCTCGCTCGTGCTGGTGAATTTTGCCGGAATCATGGAGCGTGCTGACGAGGCCCTGCTTCCGGCAGTTTACAAGGAGGTCGGGGCGGCGCTGCACGTGTCGCCGGCGGGGCTAGGTTCGCTCACGCTCTTGCGTTCTATTGTGCAGTCGGCCTGCTATCCGCTGGCTATGTATTTGTCCGTGCGGCACAATCGAACTCATGTGATCGCCCTCGGGGCGTTTCTCTGGGCGGCTGCTACATTCCTCGTTGCCTTCTCCACCACTTATTCGGAGGTAATACAACTCTTCATTTATTCTTATGCATTAATTTGTATTCGGGAGGCAGCTTTTTGGGTCTGTTGGATTTTAGGCATAATGAATTCCTAGGCTAGATTTTTGGACATTATTGATCGAACTACAGATTTTCTTGACAAGAGGTGATGAATGCTAAAGATATTGAGGGCGGATGTGGGAACTTAACGCTTAATGTGGAAGAAAACTGTTCATAGCTCTATCCAAGATTAATTTTGGATATTTTAAAGAGGAGATAATTTGATCTTCTTGTCTCTGCACCAAGACCATTTTAACCACTTTTTCTAATCCAAAAATTAGGTATTTTTTGCTTTTATTTTGATGTTAGACAGGAGATCAATAACTTCAAATAATAACTACATTTTTGCAGATCGCTCAAGACTCCTTGTTGATCGGACTAAATTGAACCGCCTTATTTAGGGAGCGGTCAAATGTGCAAACAGTCTTAGAAAAAGAAAAGCTGACAAAATAAATTTTCAACGTAGAAAACCCGTCAACTGGGTGAAAAATCAGGTGGTCGGATATGTGTCGGTCAAACCTCAACTATCTGCCGGTTGTTGTACAAGGCTTTTTGAAAAACTCGAGTGAGACAGGTCGTCTCTCGTTACAGTAATTAGAAGAGAGAGAAGAGCTCAGAGGGTGACATACCACCACTCACGGAGCTAAGTGTGTCTTTGCGAGTTGTGGGGAGCGATGCACTAGCCGCGCTTTGAGGACCTCCATTGGTGATCGGAAGCAGGAGCGACTCGTTATGCTCGTCCTGGTGTCTGGGGCATGGAAGCTCGAGCGGCGCGTTCTATGCGCCTTTATCCTCTGCGGCTTGTCTCATGTTGCATTTTGAGGAGTCTGAGCGGTTGGCTTGTTGCCGACTAATGAGCTTATTGCCGAGTTGAGGGTGTTGAAAATACTGAGCGTACTGCACGCCTAAATGTAGTTGAGCGGTCCTTCGCGGGCTCTGAAGTTGGTCATGTAAACTGTTGATGGTGAGGGGCACACAAACTTTGGAAGCAGCGCGCACAAGAGGGCGCAAAGAAAAGGTGCGCACAGGAGCTCCCAAGGAAGCGGCACGCACAAGAGCGCGCGTGCAGTAGGGCACAACGGGTGGAGAAATGGTGGAGAGAGAAAATCGTAGGAGGAAAGGAGGAGAGAGAAAATCCGTAGGAGGATTTTCTGGACCCAGAAGAAAGTGAAAATGAAGGAGAACTGAGGTATATTTATAGATTCCAAGAGGGGCGACCCAGTAATTTCCCCCGATAACTTCCGAACGGACGAATAAAAACGCCCTAAACAGGGCACGCGAATCACGATTTTTACGAAAATGAAGAGACCACCCTCGAGCGAGGCCGGCGACGGGGAGGGGCCGGCGGCCGGGGTGAGGCGGCCCCCGGCCAAGTCCGGGCAGTAAAACCGTCGCCCCCTTTGAGCGGCGAGCTTGCCGCCCCAGCCGGGCCGCCAAAGGGCCGCCTAATTTGGGGCGGCCCCGCCCTCAGGCGGGGCGAAATCGCCACCCCTTTTGGGCGGTGAGCAAGTCCCCCCAAACGGGCGACCAAAGGGCCGCCCGATTTGGGGAGGCCCTGCCCCCAGGCGGGGTGAAATCGCCGCCCCTTCTGGGCGGCGAGCTCGTCGCCCCAAACGGGCGACCAAAGGGACGCACAATTTGCGGCTGCCCTGCCCCCAGGAGGGGCGAAATCGCCGCCCCTTTTGGGCGGCGAGCAGGTCACCCCAAACGGGCGGCCAAGGGGTCGCCTGATTTGGGGCGGCCCCGCCCCGGGCGGGGCGAAATTGTCGCCCGTTTTGGGCGGCGAGCAGGTCGCCCCAAACGGGAGGCCTTGCCCCTGGTGGGACACCGACGGAGGTGTGTGACTCGCGCGGCCGAGGGACCGCCGGTCCGGAGAGGTTGACCCAGGGTCTTTTTGGATACCCGCACCTCATTCATGGGTGCGGCTAGCACATCTAAGGGGACCCATCATACATAATAATCACCGTCCAATATAAGTGGTAGTTATTTTCTTAAATTTTCTCTAACTGTCTACTTAATTCTAATAATTGCATTTGAAATGCAATTATGTTAATTAAATATTAATAGTAATTTAAGCAAAAAAAAAAATACTAACAATCTTCCACTTGGTGTCATTACTAGAATTCTTATTAAATAATGTACAAATTTTGTACTTTGTTATGAAAAAAATACTCACATAAATAATTTGATACATCAATATTGGTAGTCATATTCTCAACAATAAGAATACTACCTTCCAACTATTAAAATGCTCAATACTCCATATACAAGTATTTTATGAGTTAATTTCTCTATTTTATGAATGAATTTTTATAAGTCATTTTTGATGCACTTTGTTTTGACAATATCTCTATGCGCCTAAATAATATTAATTTATATATATTAACTTTCAAAATAATACAATTCTTAAGGTTTTTTAAAAACATACATAAGACTTATAAAACAATTGAACTAGCAAAGCTCATATAATCCACATAATTTTTATAAAATTTAGCCAACAATTCTTTAGTGATGGGATCTGCAACCATTATCTCAGTACCAATGTGATGAAAATGCACTTTGTCATCTTTAAGACGACATCTAACTGAAAAAAAGCTTGTCGTGACTACTACTTTTGTTATTTTGAGAAACTCGCAACACAAGAGTATCACAATTTCACAATAGATCCTGAAAGTCCTTAAAAATAGATTCAACAATTTTAAACCAGATATATAATTTCTCAACCAAAAAGCTTAATATGTGGCTTTATAATAGACAATTATTCATTATTCGTGATAAATATGGTGATCGTACTCTGCTCATTACTTTTCCATGAAATAGCTACTCCAGCAAGCCGAAATATATAACCAGAAGTAGATTTTCTAAAATCTTTCCATTCCAAAAAATCAGAATTTGTACCCAATCCATCTAGATATTCGAGTGTCTGACTCTCTGTATGTGAGCTTATAATCCTTGATTTCTAGTAAGTATCTCGTTATTTTCTTAGCAGCCCTCCAATGAACTTTGATATCTACGCAACATTCCCACCGCAAATACTATATCAGATCTAGTGCAAACATTAACATACATGAGTTTTTTTATACAACCTTCATCTCTTTAAGTTCTAATGGATTATTTGCACTATTTTCCAAACTAAAATTATCACCTTTATCAATAAGTGTTGGAGTAGATGAACATTTTTTCATTCTAAAATCTCTTATTATATTTTCGATGTAGTCCTTTTAAGACAGTGCTCGAGATCTTATGAATCTCCATGCCAGTAACATAAGGGACTTCACCTATATCCTTCATCTCAAAGTTTTGAGATAAAAAAAACTTAATGTCATGAAACAAACTTAAATCACTGCTTTCAAATAAAATATCATCAACGTATAAGACAAAAGACATAAATTTACTCACTGACCTTAAGATACACATATTCATCCACAATGTTTTTAGTAAAGACAAATGAGATAATAACATTATAAACTTTTGTAACCATTGATGGGATGCTTCCTGTTACGCCAGGTTATAAGGTGTCCACAGAAGTATGTACAAAAACCAGTTGTGGAATGCCTATCATCCAAAGAACCTGCGTAGTCGGCGCTATAATACGCAACTAGAGATAAAAAGGTAGATGGTTTGTAAACAAGTCCTTGTTTCAGAGCAGTTTTAGATATTTGAGGATGCGTTCAACGGCTTGGAGATGGGATGTCCGAGTAGCATGCATAAAATGACTCACAACTCACACAACAAATGAGATGTCAGATCGAGTAACTGTAAGATAAATCAGCTTCCCCACCAAGCGTCGATAGTACTCTTGATTTGTAAGCAGTTGGTCAGAATCAGAACCATGTGCAGAGTGCTTGTGATTTACGTCCATAGGGGTGTCCGCAGGTTTGCACCCTGAGTAGCCAACATCTTGAAGGAGGTCAATACAGTACTTCCGTTGGGATAAGACGAGTCCATCAGGTCGTCTGGCGACCTCGAGCCCAAGGAAGTAGCGAAGATTTCCCAGGTTTTTTGTCTGAAATGCTGAGTTCAAATGTTGTCTGATTTGTTTTATTCTTGTAGAGTCGTCACCAGTAATTAAGATATCATCAACATACACAAGGAGAATCATAGTGCCTATTGGTTGATGACGGATGAATAGAGAGAAGTCAGTCGAGCTTCGTGTAAGACTAACTTCACGAACAACCTTGCTGAATTTTTCAAACTAAGCACGCGAGGACTGTTTGAGACCATATATAGACTTCCGGAGATGATATATATGAGACTCCCCCGTGGTCTCAAACCCGAGAGGTTGGTGCATATAGATATTTTCCTGCAGATCACCATTGATAAAGACGTTTTTAATATCCAACTGATGGAGGGGCCACTGACGATGGACAACCAAGGAGATCTGGACCCGAACAGTATTCAACTTGGCAACCGAGGAGAAGGTTTCGTCATAATCAAGACATTGCTGCTGAGTGAACCCCTGGGCCACAAGACAAGCTTTTAGGCGATCAACAGTCCCATCTGCAACATGTTTGATAACAAAAACCCACTTGCAGTTGACACAGGACTGGCCGGGAGGAAGTGGAACCAAATCCCAGGTATGGTTAGCTCAAAGAGCAGTCATTTCATCCTCCATGACCGCCCGCCACCCCGGGTGCTGAAGCGCTTCCTGCACAGAGTTAGGAATATAAATGGAGGAAAGAGAGACAACAAAATGGTGGAGTGGTGGAGAGAGGCAATGTAGAGACACATAATTCGCCAAGGGGTGAGCTGTAGAGGTTGATGCGAGATCAACAAGCCGCGAGATGTCATTTGTAGAGGGAAGTTGCTGCAGGGAAGTAATCTTGGACTTACGACGAGTATATACACGGAGAGGTGGTGGAGGTAGAGAAGGGATCAGGAGAGGTGTGGGAGGAGGTGGTAGAGAGGGAGTCGTGACAGGAACGACAGGACGAGCAACAATGGATGGTGGTGACGGGGTATAAGGCAAGTAGTGAAATAGTTGATTCTCAAGAAAGGTTACATCAGCCGAGACAACTAGCTGGTTGTCGGTAGGTAAATAACAGACATAACCTTTTTGAGTGCGAGAGTAGCCAACAAACATACATTTTGTTGCGCGAGCAGCGAGCTTGTCAGTAGACGGACCAAGGAGGTGAACATAACATGCACAACCAAATACACGAGGTATGAGAGAGAAGGGAGTCTTGGAAGGAAAGAGAAGACTAAATGGAGAAGCAAAGTCGAGGACGGACAAAGGTATGCTGTTGATGAGATGACAGACAGTAGAAACCGCAAAGTTCTAATATTTTGTGGGCACCTGTATTTGAAACATGAGGGATCGGGCGACATCAAGGAGGTGACGATTTTTGCTCTTGGCCACACCGTTTTGTTATAGGGTATAAGCACACGAGTTTTGATGTAAGATGCCAAACTCGGTGTATAAATTGGAGAAGGTACGACCAATATATTCGCGAGCATTATCAGTGCGAATGATTTTTAGCATAGTGGAGAATTGCGTATGCGTCTTAGTTAGAAAAGTACGAAAACATATGTTAATTCAGTACGATAATGAAGTAAATATAACCAAGTGAGATGCGAGTAATCATCAATAAAGGTAACAAAATATCGATAGCCAAAAACACTGTATACTTTATAGGGGCCCCAGATATCAGAATGAACTAAAGATAACAGAGTATCACTGCGGGTACATGTAGGAGGGAAAAATACGATGTTGTTTGTCGTAGATACATGATTCACAAGTAAACTCTTGCAAAGAGACATCAGGAAGAGCATTCTTTAGAATCAAGAGGGGAGCATGTCCAAGGCGGCGATGCCAGTCAACAGTGGAGACAACAAAGAGAATGATGGGTGGGACATCTAAGAGATACAACCCATTTGACAGCCGCCCTTTACCAATAATACTCCGCGTGCGACGATCCTGCACAACAAAAGAGGAAGGAGAAAATGTTATACAACAGTCAAGTTCCTAAGTAAGACGACTAACTGATAACAAATGTAAGGGGAATCTCGGAACATAAAGAACTGAGGAAAGAGGGAGAGTGAGAGTAAGCCGAAGATTAGCCGCGCCAGCAACCAGAGTGGTGTCGCCATTGGCAGAAGTGATGAACTTGGGAAAAGCAGACTGCATATACTGCGTGGTCTCTGGGATGTAATGTGCTGAGTAGCACCCGAATCCACGATCCAGTGGGGGCTATGTGCGAGACAAGATATACCTTATATAAAAAAAGACATCACCGAGCCAGATGAGCGACTGATGATGCATTGGAGCTATTGAAGCTGGGTGCAAAGAGCATTGAGATCTTGCCAGGTAGAAGAATCAGAATCCTGTGGAGCACCCGTGGGAGTAGGAGTAGCTGTAGTAGAAGCAGTAAGGTGTGGAGGCAGACTATGCTTGCTGTAGCATGTAGCTTCAAGATGACCCTCTCGAGCACAGTAAGTACATTTGAAGCCGGAGCGCCCAGCACGTCCTCGTCCCCGAGATGTGTGGCGGCCTCCCCTAGTTGAAGAGCCACAGGCTGGAGCAGGGGTGGGTAAGAGTGGCTCCTGAAGGAGAGCCGGTGAAAAATTTGTAGGGGCCTCAGAAGGAGGTGTGACTTTGATCAACATAGAGCAGACATCAGACAGTGAGGGCGTGGTGGAGGAGGAAAGAATCTTAGCCCGGGAACTGTGTAGGTGAGGATGAACTCGGGCCATCATCATCGCAATCCCAACAACTTCCTTTTGCGCTCATTGTGTAGCAAGATCCGTGGAGGGAGGCTGATGTTGTATCCATGTCTCAACCAGAGTTTTGTCCTTGGGAACAAAAGAGGTCAAATTACCTGTTGTCCCGGAATCCAGAGTTTGAAGCGCAAAGATGATATCGAAATATCGAATAGATGTAACAAGCTGTCTTTGCTAGAGTATAGAGAGTGAAGCTCCTCCCACATTCCCTTGGTTGTCTCATGATACATGGTCATGCAGTAGGGCTCAGTGTCCATGGAATTAAGGATCCAAGATTGGATCCGGCCGTCATCACACAGCCATTCGTCAGTAGGAGCAATGGGAACATCCCGGATAAGATGATGAAGAAGACCTTTAGTTTGTAGAACACGACGAACATAATGTACCCATTCCACAAAGTTGTGCTTCCCACAGAGAGATGGTGGTGATCCGAAGCTCATCACGACTTCATGAGAGGGAGTCGCGGCACGAGCGGGAAGAGAGGAAGCTTCTGTGGAGTCCATGTCAACAAGAGGGTGGCATGGGCAAGCCACAACAATTAGAGGAGTTGCGGGTAGAGCAGCAGGGAGAAAGCAGCAAGCCGCAGACGAGCGGTTAGAGGAGCAGAGGTCGGCGAACAACGGGCAAAGGCGACTAGGCCGCACGAGCAAAGGGAGAAGACTGCGCGGGAGCAGAAGAAGACCGCGGCGGTTAGAGAAGCAGACCACAACAGTTAGAGAAGCAGACCGCGAATCGCAATAGAGCAAGCAAACCACAGAGAGCGGTCTTCAGCGGGAAGCAACACCGGCTTGAGGAGCAAATGCAGGCTGAAGAGGCAGCGGGCCGAGAAGATCCTGAGCTTAGAGAGCATGGTCACAGCGGCTAGAATCGGGGCAAGCCCGCAACGGGTAGAGAACAGGGCCAAGCCCGCAGCGGGTAGAAAACCAAGTCTGGAGCGGGTAGAAAACCAAGTCCGGAGCGGATAGAGAACACAACCAAGTCCACAACTAGAACAGGGCCAGAGGGGAGCAGAAGACCAATCCGCGCGATTAGAAGAGATAGGTCGACGGCGGTTAGAAGAGAACCAGTCAGCGCAAGAGAAAGGCTGAAGAAGACCGCGCGAGTCCGCAGGAGGCCGCAGCAGGTAGAACCCATGAGAAGAGAAACTTGACCGGAGCGGTCAGAGTAGGAGTGGGGCCCAGACAAATCCCTATAAAAGGGAGAGAGAAGAGGGGAAGAGACTGGAGGGAGGGGAAAAACGAGACCGCACAAAAGATTGCGGTTAAGAAAAACGAGACCGCACAAGCATTGCGGTTAAGAGAAAAAAGAGACTGCCCAAAGGATGGCGGTTAGGAAAAAACAGAATGCGAAAAGCGTGTTGGAGACCAGGCCGGCGGTCAGAAAGAGGTTAACCGCCGGGAGGATCAGCTTGACTCTGATAACATATAGAAAAAGTGAGCGAACCTTGTATATACTTCTTGAATTACAAATTACAAGTATGAGTACAAATATATAGGGAGAAGAGAGAAAGAATCATCCCTTATACAAGATGTGAGACTAAGGCTCTGTTTGGGACAGCTCTGGCGGATTGAAAAGCTGCCTGTCCGGATAGAGCTGTGTTAAAATAGATTTCTGGGGAGCAGTTTTGAAAAGCTTGCAGAGTGTTTGGGTATTCTGTGCAGAAGTGCGCTCGGAATCGCCCGAGGAAGGACGTCGGGGGCTCGGAATCGCCGGAGGAAGGCCGTCAGGGGCTCGGAATCGCAGGAGGAAGGCCGTCCGACCTCTAAGCATGTTCTAACTGAAGAAATCATTAGATTTTCAAAACCTGTGAGAGAGAAAGCTATTTTGAAAGAGCAGAAGCTGGGGGGAGGGAGATTTCTGAAAAGCTGCAAAACAGCTCTGGCGGATTGAAAAACTCTTCACAGGGACTGTCCCAAACACATATAAAACAGCTCTGGCGGCTGGAATAGAGATTTTCCAGCCGCCAGAGCTGCGCCAAACAGACCCTAATACATGAGAAAGAAAAAAACCTATAATAAACTCTAAATGGGCCTTTACAAACAACTTTCTAACAATAACCAATGTCTTTCTTTTGAGTGAACCCTTGACCATGAGTTTATAATGCTCAATATTACCAGAAACATCTCTTTTGGTCATATATACCCATTTACAGCGTATGGCCTTAGCTCCATTTAGTAAGTGAACAAGACTCCAAACTTTATTTTTGATCTAGTTTTCATCTCATCTTGTACGATGCCGTACTAACGAGTAGAATTTTTACCACTCATGGCTGGCTTGTGAAAATGAAATTTGGATCATTTCATAATCCAACATCAATATTGAAATCGTTGATCTTCTAATTTTGTTTCCTTTTCTTAATTTCCCTGGTGGTTCCAAATTAATTTGATTTCAGACATGTTTTTCATAAGGTAAATCATGATCAACCAGTTTATCATGGAGTGATTCATTATGGATTAGTTCCATCTGAATAAATTCTTGAAGAGTAGGTTATTATATACTAATCAACTCATTTCTATCAAGTGGTAAAATGAATCCTTTTATTTTTTCAAATTCAACTATATGAGAAATATTTCTCAGATTAATTTCAAGATCCTCCAGGAATTTATCATTTCTCGCTTCATCGATTCTTGGTGTATGTGAAGAACAAAAAAAATCTATACCCTTTAGAATTTAATGCATAGTCAATGAAGTGTCCACCCACTATTCTAAGATCTAATTTCTGTATGTTTGGGTTATAGACCTTCAACCGAGTATCCCATATGTATGTCTTAAACTATGTTTCTATGTATTCCTTAATTCAAAAGATGTTTTAAATTACCTTTAATGGAACTCTATTTAAAATATAATAAATCAATCCTGTTTATGTAAGGCTATATCCAAAGAACATAGTTAAAGTTTATTAACAAATCAATCCTCTTTATGTAAGGGTGTATGCGAAGAACATAATTAAAGTTTATTAAAAAATCAATCCTCTTTATGTAAGGGTGTGCATAAAAACCGAAATCAGGTCGAACCGATTTTCGAATCGAATCCACCAGTTCGATTTCACTTTAGGGGGTTGTAAATCAATGCTGGTTCGGTTTGCACCACGGACAAACCAATCCTAGCAAAAATAAGGATTGCTGGATCGGCGGACTTGGGTCTGGGATAGAAATTAAAAGGCGAGTCCACAAATAAGGAACGTTGTAAATAAAAATTTGAAACGGTGTAACCTTTCGCCTTTCGAATTTTGGGCTTTTGAGTTTAGGCTTTCTGCCCTAGTTTCCCTTCCGCAGGTCCACCTTTCGGCAGTAAATTGCATCGTCGCGAGTCTCGCAAACCTGTGAAGTTCGGGAGATAAGCGGTGAAGGGAGAGATAATGAGAGAGAGGGTGAGGGGGAGAAGAGACGTCAACCTTGGGGAGAACTATAGTCAAATCAACTGTCTCATCGGTAGGTAGCAACTGTTGTACGACATCAGACCAAGGACGTTGGTGTGTGTGAAACTGTGCACACAAGGTGATGGTGTGGGAAGCATGAGTGGTGGAGTGGGAAGCACGGGAGGTGAAGCGTTGAGAGGTACGTTAGGACACAGGATAGGAGGTGAGAAGTTGGAGGAGTCGATGAGTAGAAGTGTTGATCTTATAGGAAGGTGTTATTAACAGATATAACAGTTTTTTTATCAACAAGAGAGTCGTACACATAGACCTTGTGTCTGAGAGTATCCAACAAACATATACTTGGTAGCGCGTGGATCCAATTTGTCCATGACATTGCTAAGATGATGAACATATCAAACACTTTTGAAGAGACGAGGAGTTAAGGGAAAGAGGGGTGTTGAAGGAAAGAGGATGGGAGAAGGGCGTCACAATGTTGATAACAAACGAGGGTGTGCGATTAATTAAAAAGCATGCGGTGGAGACAACGAAGTGTCAATAAATCTTGGGGACCTGCATTTGAAACATAATAGAGCGGGCAACTTCGAGGAAGTGTCAGTTCTTCACTTGCTACAACATTTTGTTTTGTGGTATAAGGACATGATGCTTGGTGGAGAATGCTCAACGAATTGCAGAGGTTTCCTAAAATTCGTTACTCGTATATTCGCCCGCATTATCGGTGTGAAGTATTTTAATTGTGTGCGAGAATTGCGTACTGATTTCAACGATGGAGCAAAGAATAAGTAGTAATTCTGAGCGATCACACAACAAATATAACCATATCATTCACCAATGATCATCAATAAATATAAGAAAATAATGATATTCAAATAAATTAGCATTTTTACATGGTCCCTAAATACCTGAATGAACTAAATCAAATGAAGTAGAGCTCCTAGTACAATGAGGAGTAGTAATGTGATTTGCGGCACCTGAGACCACTATCCAAGAGGAACTATGAGAAAATACAAGATATACCTTCATGAGAGGAAGATGCAACAAAGTCAGGAGTACGAGTAACCAGTCCCCGTTGTTACCGTAATTCCTCCTGCATGGTGTCAATGTCAGTGTAGAACGTGCCACTGCTGGAGAGGCATGTGGAGGTATTGGCTAACAAAACTCATGTTTTGTGTAATAAGTAGCTTCAGTATGATTAGCCCAATCACAATAAGTGCACAAATGAGTGTTCTATCCCTTAAAACAGGTTTGGCGATCATGCCCACCACCACGAGACCCATTTCGACCTCCATGAGACCCATTTCAACCTCCATGAGACTAGTAGATGAAGGGCGGGCTTCAACAAGTTGAGCAACGCAGGAGAGGGAGTCACAAAAAGCTCAATAGGTAGAGTCACCTTCAGGATCATGAAGCAAACATCAGTGAGAGTAGGAATGGTGGGAGATGATAAGTTGCTAGCCCGATCACTATATTGGTGGTACCTGTACATCCCCGTATTCGATGAGTGAGTCCCCCCCTGCGTGGATCAGTACTTTGCGGTATCCTCAGGAGCGAGAGAGCTCAAGAAGGCGAGCGAGACCCTTCCCGTATCCGCCGAATGAGTCCGCCAGGCGTGGAGAGCGAGCCACGCGAGCCAGTTCCTCTGGCGTTGGGTGAAACTTGTTCTGTCGACGCCTTCCGCTCTTAGCGTTGAGTGAAGCTTGTCCTGTCGACGCCTTCCGCTCTTGGCGTTGAGTGAAGCTTGTCATGTCGACGCCTTCCGCTCATGGCGTTGAGTGAAGCTTGTCCTGTCGACGCCTTCGGCTCTTGGCATCGAGTGAGGTTCTGTCGACGCCTTCCGCTCATGGCGTTGAGTGAAGCTTGTCCTGTCGACGCCTTCGGCTCTTGGCGTTGAGTGAGGTTCTGTCGACGCCTTCCGCTCTTGGCGTTGAGTGAAGCTTGTCCTATCGACGCCTTCCGCTCTTGGCGTTGAGTGAGGTTTTTTCGACGCCTTCCGCTCTTGGCGTTGAGTGAAGCTTGTTCTGTCGACGCCTTCCACTCTTGGCGTTGAGTGAAGCTTATCCTGTCGACTCCTTCCGCTCTTGGCGTTGAGTGAAGCTTATCCTGTCGACGCCTTCCGCTCTTGACGTTGAGTGAAGCTTATCCTGTCGACGCCTTCCGCTCTTGACTTTGAGTGAGGTTTTGTCGACGCCTTCCGCTCTTGGCGTTGAGTGAAGATTGTTCTGTCGACGCCTTACACTCTTGGCGTTGAGTGAAGCTTGTTCTGTCGACGCCTTCCGCTCTTTGCGTTGAGTGAAGCTGGTTATGTCGATGCCTTTTGATCTTGGCTCAGGAAGGCGAGCGAGACCCTTCCGAAACAGCATTCGCCCAAGGGGCAAAAGGGCTACCGCCCACAGCAGGCAGGGTGGCTCTCGCCCGAAGAAGGCACGAAAAGTATCGTCCATATTGGGCGAGTAGCCTTTATATCCCGCATTCACCCATTGTGGGGGTGCCGCATATGCGAGTGCTTGGCTTATCCAGCACTCGCCCCTTTAGGCGAGTGGCGTCTTCATGGGCCACTCGCCCAGTGGGGTCCAAAGGTAAAATTACCTGGACGCCCTTGTAGGGAAACAAATAGTCTTCCAGAACAGCGGAGTTTGGCTATTGACAGACCGCTTTTGGCTGCATATAACCATTCAGAACAGCGGAGTTATGCTATTTGCAGGCCGGGTTTTAAAAACTATAAATAGGTTCAAGCGGGTATCTCAGAAGGCAAGCTTTTCAGTTCTCTTACTCTCTTGTCTTACAACGCTTTTTGAGGTACCCTTAGCTCAGCACAGGCTAAGGAGAGAAAGCTCTCTAAGATCTTCCGGGTGTGTGGTGAGACCTCCGTGTTAGAGCCTTGGGTTAGTTTCAAGTTCCAAGTTTCGGTCAACTAAGCTTGCTAGGTAAAGTAAGTGTGCGGTCACCCCTTCCCCAAGAGTTCAGATTCCACCGAAGCCGGTTTACTGTTTCAACATTTTGGTGCGGTGAGCGTGGAAAGTGATCAGCACCGAAAACCTTAGCGAGCTCAATGACTGGAGGCAAAGGCCAAGGATATTTCCAGGTCGACTCGTCACTCCCTCCCCCTCTCGCTACTCTCGGCATGTTTGAGGATTTCCGACAAGAGATGCGGAACCTCATAACTTTCGCACTCGCAGCTCGCGGCGAGTGCTCGACACCTTCAGTCCCAGTGGTCGCAACCCTAGCTCTAGGCTAGAATGCCCCTGTTAAGCGACCTGGGAAAGAAGCGGCGGCGGAAGGCAGTGGGGGAGATCTCCCCGGGCGAGATCTTCCAGGGCGAGCCCTATTCCCTGGCTCGGCGAGTGCGGGAAGGTCCGGCGAGGTGGAGGTGCGAGACCGCCCAACTCACTCGGCGAGTGGCAGGAGCCCCTTCAGTGAGCTGGTCGTTTCCTCCCCAGTTCCAGAGGGTTTCCGCAAGACGGAAATGTCCTACTACACCGGGAGGGACGATCCAGTTCAGCACATCCAGTGGTTCGAGGATGTGGTTTCGATCAGGCAGATGTCAGATGCCTTCAAGTGCCGACTCTCCGCCATCACCCTCAAGAAAAAGACGAGGGATTGGTTCCATCAGCTTCCTGTCAGCTCCATCTACTGCTTCGAGGACCTGCGCCGGGGGTTCCTGCTGAGGTTTACAACTTCTAAGAAGAGGAAGGAGTCAGAGTCTCTGTTCCTCATCAAAGGGAGTGAACAAAACTCTGGGGAGCTACGTGGACCGGTTCCAGGAGGAGGTCCTCCAGGTTCAGGAGATGTCAGGGCACACCATCACGACGGCCTCACCCTGGGGCTGCAACAGGGGTTCTTCAGGATGGAGCTGAAGAGGGTGCCTCCACTGTCGTTCGAGGAGCTGATGGAGAGGGTAGCCCGGGAAGTCGAGGGGGAGGCCTCGAACCCGACGTTTGCTAGGAAGTTAGTCAGGTGGGATACAAAGGAGGAGAAGGAGCCAGGAGGTGGCAAGAGGCAGGAGGGCAAAGCTCAGGCAGAGGGAGCAGCAGCAGCCAAGGTGGGGTCGCCAGGAGCCGAATAATCGGCTAGGCTGGAGACCGCCAGAGTGGCAGGACCAATGCCCGAGGAGTGGTTTCCACGAAGGAGACCACCGCCAAGGGGGACAGGGCCAGTTCAACCCTCCAGGTTGGAGGCAGGGTCAGTGGCCACCCCTCCCAGACCAACACCAGGCTATGTCGATAGCCCCGGGGAGAAGGAGGAGAGGAGTGCGGAGGAGGAGACTGGAAGGTAGGGCGGAGCTGCCCTACTGTGACTTCCACCAGGAAGAGGGGCACGCTACGGCTACCTGCCCGGAGTTTCTGGAGATGAGGGGAGCCAGGGGGCAAGCCCAACAGCAGCAACAACACCGCAAGGAGGTGCAGATAGAGGAAGTCCTGTCGGGGGGGGGAGGGGGGAGAGGAGGACAGGTGTGAGGATCGGGCCGATGTCGGAGGCCGAGGAGGGATCTGAATGATCTATGGGGGGGGTCGAGGTTGCTCGCAAGGCGAGTCTCCACACCATGTACCGTCAGACCGTTGCCTCCACATCCCTAACCCCACCCTCGGATGAGAAGATTACCTTCTCCCGAAAAGACATGCCAGACCACGAGGATCCGTTCTGCGACGCGCTGGTAGTCCAGGCCGTCGTTGAAAACTTCACCGTCTCCCGGATCCTCGTGGACAATGAGAGCTCCATCAACGTCGTTTTCAAAAAGGCATTCAACGCCATGAAGGTGGAGACCAGGAGGGTGTTGGCCTCGGAGGGGCCTCTCTTTGGATTCTCCGGGGAAAGGAAAGAAGTGGAAGGAGGAGTGAGACTCCATGTTACCTTGGGGGGCCAGTCCAGAAACTGCAAGTTCGTCATCGTGGACGCTCCCAGCAGCTACAACGTCATATTCGGACGACCCCTCATCAGCGTCTTTCGTTGCGTACCCTTCTCGTTCCACCAGTGCCTTAAGTTCAACGCCGAGAGCGTCCAAGTTCGGGTCCGGGGAGACCCCAAGGTGGCCAGGGAATGCTACGTGACCGCGGTCAACTCCATCTCTTGGCAAGGAGGAGCCGAGGAGATGGAGAGGAGGATGGAGGAGCTGTCTGGCTAGGAGGCCGTGGGAGGAGCTGAGGAGGTGGAAATGGAGTAGGAAGATGTCCGCACCCGCGTGGAGGTGACAGAGGAAGTGCTGGAGGAGCAGGCCGAGGTGATGGCCGTGAAGGAGGATGAGGAAGTTCCTGCCCCAGGTGAGGGGGTCGTGGGCGAGCGGGGAGACCAATCCCGGCTGGAGGCCGCGGAGGAGGTGGTGGAGATGGAGGTTCTCACCCAGGGCTGCCGGGTGGAGAAGGTGCGGATCAGCGGAGGGCTGAGCCCGGAGGACCAGAGGAGGATGCTAGAGTTCATCCAAATGAACATCGACATCTTTGCATGGAGCGTGACAGACATGCCAGAGATTGATGCAGATGTTGCATGTCATCACCTCAACCTAGATCCGGAGGCCCTCCCCATCCGGCAAAAGAAGAGATCTACCGCGGACAAGTTGGCCGAACCCATCTGGGCGGAGATGGGTAAGCTCCTCAAGGTTTGATTCGTTTTAGAGATCCAGTATGCAGGCTGGGTCTCCAATGTCGCAATGTTTAAAAAAGGAGACGGTCGTTGAAGGATGTGTGTAGATTTCTCTCTTTTGAATAAATCATGCCCTAAAGATTGCTACCCCTTGTCTCTGATCGACGCGCTGGTTGATTCAGCCGTTGGTTTTTCTATAATGAGTTTCTTATATGCTTTTTCAAGTTATCATCAAATTAGGATGCACCCGCCCGACATAAAAGATGTCTCCTTCATCACCGGGGAGGGGTGCTACTGCTATAAAATGATGTCCTTTGGGCTAAAAAATGTCGGGGCAACGTATTAAAGGATGATAGATCGGGTTTTTCGGGAGCAGAAGAGAAGGAACTTGGAGGTGTACGTAGATGACCTTATGATCAAGAGTCGGGATGTTGACTCTCACCTCCAGGACCTGGAAGAGACCTTCGGCACCCTGCAGAAATACCAAATGAGGCTGAACCCCTTGAAGTGTGTGTTCGGGGTGAGCAGAGGCAAGTTCCTAGGCCACCTCCTCACTCCCGCAGTAGTGGAGCCCAATCCCGACAAGGTAAGGGCGATCATGGAGTTGGGGTCACCTCGGAACGCCAAGGAAGTCCAGCGCCTTACAGGGAAGCTAACGAGGCTGAGCAGGTTCCTCTCCCAGGCTGGAGAGAAGTGTTCACCTTTCTTCAAAGCGTTGAGAGGGGGCCAAAAATTTGAATGATCCGAGGAGTGCGAGGGAGCCTTCCATGCCTTGAAGAGGTAGCTGACCCAGACTCCTCTGCTCCAGGGACCGAAGGAGGGGGAAGATCTATCTCTATATCTTGGGGTTTGGGTCAAGGCCTTGAGCTCCTTTCTGGTCCGGGAAGAGGGCAAGAAGCAGCTGCCGATCTATTATGTGAGTAGGGTCCTGAGGAAGGCAGAGCTTCGGTTCCCTATCTTGGAAAAGTTGGCTTTTGCCCGGGTCATCTCGGCCCGCAGGCTCCGTCCATATTTCCAGACACACTCTATCCGGGTGGTGACCGACCATTCCCTCCACAACATCTTTGAGGGGGTGTAACACTCTGGAAGGCTAGCGAAGTGGTCAGTAGAGTTGAGCGAGTTTGACATCTCCTTTGTCCCTCGCCTCTCGATCAAGTCTCAGGCGATGACCAACTTCCTAGCCAACTATGTGGTCTAGGTGGAGGAGGCCGAGCTCACTTATCCAGTTACTTGGAGGGTGAAGGTGGGTGGCACATCGGGGAGGCACTCCTTGGGGGTAGGGGTGATTTTGGAGAGTCTGCCAGGGACGATGATTGAGCAAACTGTGGTCATTCATTTTCTCATCACTAACAATCAAGCAGATTATGAGGCGGTGCTCCCATGGCTGCGGCTGGCCAGGGAGTTGAGAGTGCAAGATGTGGAGGTACTGACAGACTCCTTGGTGGTGTCCTCCCAGATCAATGACGAGTTCGAGGTAAGAGAGCCTACTTTCTAGCTATACCTAGCAAAGGTGAAAGGGGTCATCGGGATGTTCCAAACATTCTCCATCAGACATGTGCCACGGGAAGAGAACGAGCAGGTGGACCATCTGGCCAAGTTCGGACCCCGTCCGGGGGGAACTCTGACCGACCTCTTCCGCCCTTCCATCGAAGAGGGGGAGCTGATGGAAGTGGACCGACATCCCTCCTGGATGGACCTCTTCACGACCTTGTCCACAGGAGAGTTTCTAGAGGGCCTGGATAAAGAAACGCTTCAAGTATAAGTCGGCATACTACCTGATGCGCGATGAGAAGCTGTATCGAAAGACCCTCTCGGGGCTTCTGGCGCGTTGCGTGACTGAACAGGAGGTCCCGAGGATCTTGGTAGAAGTTTACTCCGGGGAGTGCGAGAGTCACTCCAGGAGCAGGACCCTGGAAGGGAGGATTGTAAGGCTAGGATATTTCTGAACGACCCTAGGCCGGGACGCCACCGAGTTCGCGAAGAAGTGCCAGCAGTGCCAGCTGCTCGCCCTCCTCCAGCTACTTCCATCCCAGAGACTCAGGAGCACCACTGCGCCCTTCCCCCAGTCCAGTAGGCAGAGGAGGTTCTTGTTGGTAATGATCAATTATTTTTCTAAGTGGTTGGAGGTTAAGGTACTAGCCAAGGTGACCTCCTAGGTGATCCGGAACTTCGTATGAGGGGAGATTATTTGCAGACACGGGTTGCCTCAGGCCATTCTCACGGAAAATGAGCCACAATTTGCCAGTACCGAGTTCATCAGCTTCTGCGGCCAGCTCGGGATTGATCTTCGGTTCGCGTCGGTTCACCACCCCAGGAGTAATGGGCAGGTGGAGGTGGCGAACAAAATAATTGTAAACTTGTTGAAAAAGAAGGTTGAAAACCTGAGGGGGAGCTGGGTGAAGCAACTCCCTTCAGTCCTTTGGGCCCTGAGAACCACTCCCAACACAGCCACTGGGGAGACCCCCTTCAAACTCTCACACAGCTGCGAAGCCGTGCTCCCGATAGAATTCAAGATCCGGACGCCACAGGTAGTAGAAGCAGAGGAGGGCAGGGAAGAATGGAGGGTTAAGAATGATGATGAGCTGCGACTCTCCTTGGACCTAACAGAGGAACTCCGAGATGTAGCCGCCGTCAGGCAAGAAGAAATTAAGCGACAGATGGCCAGATATTTTGACAAGCACGTTCGAATCAAATGGTTCGTGGAAGGGGACTTAGTCCTGAAAAAGGTAGACATCGTAGGAAGGTCAGCTGCCGCGGGGAAGCTCAATCCAAACTGCGAGGGTCCGTTTATTGTCAAGGAGGCATTGAGGTCAGGGGGTATCACCTCCGGAATGTGGAAGGCGAGACCCTCAGTCACACCTGGAACGGTGATGAGTTGAAGCGTTTCTATCCTTGAACCATGTAAGTGACGTCTTCTTTCTAATGAGAAATTTCTTGGCATTCCGGACTTTCTATAATGAATTATGAGAACAGGTGAATAGTTCACTTAGTAGATCTCGAGCAGATCCTGCTACCAGGCTCCCACTAGCTGGTAGGGTTGGATGTCACTCGAGGGAGTCTACCCAGACCCCGAGCAGATCCCGCTGCCAGACTCCCATTAGCTGGCAGGGTTGGATGTCACTCGGTGGGGTCTACCCTTCCGGTTGATGCTCAACGCCCACCGTCAGGCTCTCATCTAGTTGATTGGGCCAGTGGTAGCGCCGGTGGTTGGCCAAGGGAAAGTCCGGTTAATGCTCAACGCCCGCCGTCAGACTCTCATCTAGCTGATTGAGCCGGTGGTAGCGCCCGGTGGTTGGCCAAGGGAAAGTCCGGTTGATGCTCAACGCCCGTCGTCAGGCTCTCATCTAGCTGATTGGGTCGGTGGTAGCGCCCGATGGTGGGCCAAAGGAAAGTCCGGTCGATGCTCAATGCCCGCCGTCAGGCTCTCATCTAGCTGATTGGGCCGGTGGTAGCGCCCGATGGTTGGCCAAGGGAAAGTTCGGTTGATGCTCAACGCCCGCCGTCAGGCTCTCATCTAGCTGATTGGGCCGGTGGTAGCGCCCGGTGGTTTGCCAAGGGAAAGTTCGGTTGATGCTCAACGCCCGTCGTCAGGCTCTCATCTAGCTGATTGGGTCGGTGGTAGCGCCCGGTGGTTGGTCAAGGGAAAGTCCGGTTGATGCTCAACGCTCGCCGTCGGGCTCTCATCTAGCTGATTGAGCCGATGGTTGCGCACGATGGTTGGCCACGGGAAAGTCCGGTTGATGCTCAACGTCCGCCGTCAGGATCTCATCTAGCTGATTGGGCCGGTGGTAGCGCTCGGTGGTTGGCCAAGGGAAAGTTCGGTTGATGCTCAACGCCCGCCGTCATGCTCTCATCTATCTGATTGGGCCGGTGGTAGCGCCCGGTGGTTGACCAAGAGAAAGTCCGGTTGATGCTCAACGCCCGTCGTCGGCCGGTGGTAGTGCCCGGTGGTTGGCCAAGGGAAAGTCCGGTTGATGCTCAACGCCCGCCGTCAGTCTCTCATCTAGTTGATTGGGCCGGTGGTTGGCCAAGGGAAAGTCCGGTTGATGCTCAACGCCCATCGTCAGGCTCTCATCTAGTTGATTGGGTCGGTGGTAGCGCCCGGTGGTTGGCCAAGGGAAAGCTCGGCTGATGCTCAACGCCTGTCGTCAGGCTCTCATCTAACTGATTGGGCTGGTGGTAGCGCCCGGTGGTTGACCGAAGAGATATGTCTGATTGATGTTCGCCTCCCGCTGTCAGGCTCTCACCTAGCTGACAGGGCTGTTGGGCCCTCGGTAGGCGTTGAAGGCTTCGAGGAGTTGCTCCAAGAAAGGTCATTGTGAGAGCATAGCCCTCTCGGCTCATCCCTCAGCATAGCCCTCTCGGCTCAATTCTCAGCGTAGCCCTCTCAGCATACCGCTCATCGTAACCCTCTCGGCTCATCCCTCAGCATAGCCCTCTCGGCTCAACTCCCGGCGTAGTCCTCACGGCGTGCGAAAGGCAGAAAGAAATCAAGAGCAAACAAAAACAGCAGGCCCAAAAAAGATCTTATATATATATATATATATATATATATATATATATATATATATATATATATATATATATATATATATATATACAAGCAGTCGTGCACGGGGGACCCCGTGCGGGCAACATTAGTCGTGAGCGCGACATTCGTCGTGGTGGCGACATTCGTCGTGGGGGCTACATTCGTCGTGCGCGCGACATTCGTCGTGGGCGCGACATTCGTCGTGGGGGCGACATTCGTCGTGGGGGCGACATTGGTCGTGGGGGCGACATTGGTCGTGGGCGCGACATTGGTCGTGGGCGGCGACATTGGTCGTGGGCGGCGACATTGGTCGTGGGCGGCGACATTGGTCGTAGGAGGCGACATTGTTCGTGGACGACGACATTGGTCGTGGGCAGTGAAATTAGTTGAGGGGAATATTTGTCATGAGCGGCGACATTCGGCGGAAAAGGCAACATTCGTCAGGGAAGGAGACATTTGGCGGGCACGATGACATTCGGCGGGGGAGGAGACATTGGTCGGGGGTGGTGACATTGGCCGAGGGTGACAACATTGATCATGGGTGGCGACATTGGTCGTGGGGGAAACATTTGTTGTGCGGGGCGACATTTGTTGTGCGGGGCGACAATTATCGTGGGGGGGGGGGGGGGGGGGCACATTTGTCTCAAAAAGGCATTTGTCGAGGGCGACAACATTTGTCATGGAGGCTGACATTTATCGTGGGGGTGAAATTTGTCGTGTGAGCGACATTTGTCGCTGGGGCGACATTTGTTATTTGGTCGACATTTGTCGTGGAGGTGACATTTGTCGTGTGAGCGACATTTGTCGCGGAGGCGACATTTGTTATTTGGTCGGCATTTGTCGTGGGAGGAGCCAGTTGTCGTTGAGCGACATCTGTCGTGAGCGGTGACATTGATTGTGCATTACAGTTATTGCAACATGAGACCATATTGTGAACACGATACTAAGTTTTGAGAATTTATTTTGTAAATATTGAAAAAGAGTTTTCAATATAAAAACAATTTATCAGTGTACATCCTAATACATTACTATAGAGATAGGATGAAAATTGTGCTTGCCACTGCCAAATATATCATAAATCATGGGCACAACATTTCTCGTGTGCCAAGTAAATACAGTACGCATATCTTTATTATAAGAATGCCTATGGTATAATATCAAAAACTCATGCGCAAAATATTGACCATGGGACACTCCATATACAATCAATTGAGAAATGGATGATCATTCTTCAGAAGCACAAAAATAAATAAAACTTTTATAGCAAAGTCCAATGGAGTAAGTGATGTATGTGAACTGTACGGTTGAAGTAAGTGAGAAATGACATTCTTTATTTGTACAGGCAATATGGAAGAAATGAGTTGGCATTCAATGATAACATACACATAGAATGTCGTATAGCTGAATTCAGTTCATATGAGACTAAATAAAGATTTCCAGATTTTGCATTATTGCAATACTGCCTAAATGTCATCCCAGACTTCATTCATGAGTTTAACTGCTAATAATGTGCATCAATCCGGCATTTCAAAGAAGAAGAAGGTAAGCAAGAATATAAATACAGAGATGAAAATCGTAATCTATACTTACAGGTTTTGCATTGTTGCAATACTGCCCAAATGTCATCCCAGCATTGATTCATGAGTTTAACTGGTAATAATGTGCATCCAACCCGACATTTCAAATAAGAAGAAAGCAAGCAAAAATATAAAAACAGGGGTGAAAATCGTAATAACTAATAACAACAGTAATCTTAATATCAATCAGGCATTGCAAAGAATGTTCTTTGTAAGATATGAAATCAATAAATTCGTTAAAAAATCTACATAACAAAATGTTATAAGCCCTATAAATTTGCATTTGCATTTCATATCTGAAAGTTACCAGCAAAGGTTAAACCAGAAACATTAGGTATTATTAATCAGGAAAATGATATTGAATGGTGGAATGAATTTGAAAGAAGTAATAGAGCTGAAAGCAGTAGCAAAGTTGGGTTTACCGACTGAAGATTGCTGTGTAACCCGGGCTGAAGATCGGGAAGTAGTAGTAGTCACATGGTGTACTGATATTGACCAATCACAGATGTAGTAGAAGTTGGATTTACCCGCTGAAGATTGTTGTGTAACCCGGGCTGAAGATCGGGAGTGGCGTTGGGGAAGAGCAGGAGCGGAGTCGATGCCCCGCTGAAGATTGTTGCGTAACGCGGGCTGAAGATTGGGAGTGGCGTTGGGGAAGAGCAGGAGCGGATTCGATGCCCTAGAAAAGGCAGCGAACATAATTGTTTTTAGGAAAAAGAGGTGGATATGGAGATTTGAAGAAGAGGGAGGTTAACGTGAGGAAATAGGCGATGGGTTCGTGGATAATACTTCTGAAGCCAGAGCGGGGAAGTGGGGAGCCGTTGTTATGATGACAGAGATCGGCGCGTAAATGAGGAGCGGGAGAGACGTGGGTGCTGCGAGTTTTTTCCGGCGTTGTTATCCGGCGACGTCGCGAAGAACGGAGTTAAGGAGGGGTTGGGCGAGGAGATGGGGACGCGAGGTTGCGACGCTGAGGAGGGCTGTCGCGTGAATAGGGTTTTGGGGCCACCGTATGTCGGCTGATCATGAAGAGGCATTTCAAACCGCACTGTTCTGTTGCCAGGCGGAACAACCTGCCGAACAGAGCAGTGCCAATTGCTGCAATGGGGAGGAAGAAGCCAAGCTCTACGATGGGGAGGAAGAAGACCGATGGTCTCGCGATGTATCGCGATTTCGAGGCGGGTGAATAGTGTAGGAAACAATGAAAGCTGTATTAATTAAGGCCTGATTCGGTCAAAAGACAAAAATACCCTAAAATTAACCCATCAAAATGGATTTTGTGAGGGCATTTTAGAATTAAAATGTTACACCATAAAGTCATTAGGAGTTCCCTTATATAATAAAGAATATATATATATATATAAAGAAAAGAGAGTACAATTATACAGGGATCTCGCCCGTTACAGTTGTCAAAAATTATATATATTACAAGGCAAAATGTGTTCCAGGAAGGCCTTCAGGTCAAGCCGCTGGACTTCTCGCCGGAGGAATCCAAGCCCGGGATCGCGTCCCAATCGCCTTCGCGCTGTTGGTCATCCTCGCCCTCTGGAACGTCGATGGCGGTTAACAGCCACGACAGGATGCGGCGCGCCATCAACCTTTCACCCTTCTCGTTCAATAGCCCGGCCCCCCGCAGCACCTCGATGGTGTGCTTGGCCGCCCCCGGGGCGTTCTCTTGCATCATCACCTCGATTTCATAGTTGCTGTATTGGTGACGTTTGACCTTTTTGCCCGGGGGCGGCAGAAGGAGGGTCTCCAGAAGGCACTTGTTCTCAGCTTTCAGCCCGGAGACTTCGCGCTCGAGGCCTGCCACTTGTGCGTGAAGCTTCTCGGCACTCGCGGGATCCTGAGAAAGATAACAAGGGAAAGTTAGCCGGGAAGCAGAAACAGCGAGAAGATAACAAGTGATCAGCTTACCTCTTGTGTCGGCCTGCTGGCGAGGAGTGCCTCCGAGGCAGCTAGTCGCTCCTTTAGGGAGGTCGCCTTCGCCTCAGCGAGATTCCACGATTTCTGGACCTCGATCAGGTTCCTTTCGAGGTTGAGGCTCCGACGAAAGGCCATGTGCGCAAGCTCCAGGGCACGCAGCTGGGCTCGTGCGGCCTCGTGCGTGAGGGTCCCGGTGGACTCCCTGTCATAGAGGCTGGCATCCTCCCGGCTGTACAGCTCGAAGCCGAGTACGTAAGCCTCGCCGTTTGTAGTGTCCTGCTCCATCCAGGTTGGCAGGAGCGTTGAGATGGACACGCGGTTGGCCTCGGGGTCCCATTGGAGAAGGGGCTGTCCCGTCTTGTCCAGGTGCCTCTCGCCAAATCCAAAGTTTCGATGCCCTTTCGGCACCGGTTGCCCGGGTGCCTTCTCAGCGAGGGTGGCGATCTTCGCGGCAGTGCTCGCCGTGCCAGCCGCGGGCGGGGCCTGGACTGGGGTCTCGGCAACAGACTTACCCTTATCTGGTGCGGGTGTCTTGGACTTCTTGGAGGGAGCTGGGGGCGGAGCATCGGGCTTCCGCTTCTGAACAATCGGCTGAGACAAGGTCCCCGGCTCCTCTCGGCAGGCCTGGGCCGCCGATTGTACAGTGCCAGGCCGCAGGCGAGAGCCTCAGATTCGTCGTATGGCTGGTGGATTGGGATCTCTCGCTCACCTGCACAAGCGCTAAGGGTTAGTTTCGCCGAAAGCCAAGGTATCAGTAAGGAAAGAAAGGCGAGAAGGTACCTTCCCCTGCGAGGACCGGCAGGAGAGAGCTTATGTCTTGACGTCGAAGTTCTTGGTCCCAAAGAAGTTGAGAAGGGCGGTCTCGCGCCCCCCAAGCAGGGGAGGCTTGTAGGTCACTTCGTCATATTGCACGGGCGAGAAGGATATGTTGCCAAAGCCCCCAGAGACGAACACAAACTTCAGGGACCAGTTGTGGTTCTTGTTGGCGAGACCACTGGTCTTGATCGTCTGGCCGAAGAAGAAGACGATCCCGCTCTTGGCCCGAAAGTTGAACAACTTCCGGAAGACCGAGAGGCTGAACTCGATTTTTTCCGCGCGCATGTAACAGACAAAGGCCACCAGGAGCGTAACAAAATTGGGATTGAGCTGGGCCGGGACCACCCCGAAGTAGCGGAGGACCTGTCGCACCTCTGGCCAGAGAGAAAGGCGGAACCCCACCTCAAAATGTTCTAAGGGAATGTGTTGGGTACATTGGGAATTGTGTACCTGAATTGAAGAAGTTACTTGTCAACTCAATGATACGCACAAAGTTGTATTTGATGTATATTAAGTTTACATGTGCAGCATTTAAAGTGAAGAAATTTATCTAAGCACAAATGTGTCGACACAGTTCGTGTCGACACCTCTGCAGAAGCTGTGTCAAGACAAGTCAGTTGTCTCGACGCCTTAAAGACTAAGTCAACATACTTGACAAAATAAAGAGGAGATTTGTTTTGAGTAAGATTGTGTCGAGACAAGCTCACTGTCTCGACACATGGCAGAATCAGAAGTTGTCAACACAGCAGACAGATTGTGTCGAGACAATCACACTGTCTCGACACAAGGTAGAATCAGAAGTTGTCGACACGAGATAGAATCAGAAGTTGTCAACACAGCAGACAGATTGTGTCGAGACAATCACACTGTATCGACACAAGGCAGAATCAGAAGATGTCGACATAGTAGACAAAATGTGTCGAGTCAATCTAACTGTCTCGACACAATGCAGTATAAAGAGATGTCAACACAGATAACAGGTGTGTTGAGGCAAGTCAACTGTCTCGACACTTTCAATTTCTGATGAAAATTATTCCAAGTTAGAATGTGTCGAGACTACTAAGATATCTCGACACATGTGTTGAGACATCAGGAACATCTCGATGCTTATGGTTCAGAATATGCTGAGTCGACACCAAACATGTCAAGACATGTCAGAACTGTCAAGTCAGTTGCGGTAAACTCATACTTCAACAGAAACAAGTCAAGGAAGGATTTGATGTATGTTGCTGACGTCATCAAACAGAATCCACCCATTTGTGAAGTCTATAAATAGGCAGTGTTGCCTTCACAAAGACAGATATACGAGAGAGTCAATTCAAAAAGAAGAACAGACAGATCAAATCAAACAATCAGAATTTATTGTTCTAATTTCTTCCAAGTCCTAACCAGGCGACATATTCGAGAAAGAGGAAGAAGACGAACGTCTTCAAGAATATCCTCAGATCCCTTTTACTAGGTTGATCTGAAGATCTAGTTGTATCTGATCAACAATATCTTCAAGGTATTCGCGCCGATCAACATTAAGAAGATTGCTGATTCCGAGAAAAAACTTTTCAGTCTGCAGATCTATCAAGAAGAAATCCAATTGCAGCTGATTTGAAGAATCTGTGTAAACAGATATATCAGATTACAGACTTTCTGTTTTCTGAGTTTTATTTTATCCCTTTATATTGTAAGATCTCCTAAAGATTTGAGTGGTAGGAGATTCTTTTCTCTGAGATTGTAAGCCTAAATTATAAAGGCTGAGGTAGAGTTCTGGAGGGATCTGAGGTAGGTGGTTTGGATAAATCACTGAGTTGTAGGCCTATTCTATAAAGACTGAGGTAGAATTCTTGAGTGTAAGTTTCTTGGCAGAAACTGAGCCTGTAGGATCTTTGGATCCGAGTTGAGAAGGAGCTATAACCTTATCTAGCACATTGTTAGTGAGAGAAGGGGGAAAGTGAATGTACCATAGATAGGGGAACCACTATAAATTCTGTGTGTGCTGTGAATTGTTCTTACTTTGCTGTGTGTAATATAAACTGTGATAGTATTATTCCTATTTAATAAGGGACAGGGAATTGCAAAGGAATTTTTAAAGGTCACGTATTCACCCCCCTCTCTTGGTGACTATCTACCCATAGGCTTGACTTTCACGTGGTTTCAGAGGGAGGTTCTTCAAAGAAAGACCTAACAGTCTGAAAAAATCCTAAGGGTATTTGAAGATTATCAGATCTATGGCTTCTGAATCTCACAGAGAACTTGGTTATATGAAATTGCCAATTTGTACTAAGGATGACTTTGCAATATGAAAACAGAGAGTGAGACTGTTCATAGAAGTCTCAGATCCAAAAATCTTTGTCACAGTTCAAGAAGGACCATATGTGCCTATGAAAATATCAGCCTTAGATGCAAATGATCAAACCCCCAAGAAACTGTCAGAAATGACAAATGATGAGATGATACTTGCTACTATGAACAAGAGAGCACAAAATATAATAGTTAGTGCAATAGACAACTCAATCTTTCAGAATCAGGTGCACTGTAATACATCCAAGGAGATGTGGGATACCCTCATAATATATATGGAAGACACAAAAGAGGTAAGAGATGACAAGAAATCTCTTATCAACCAGTAGTATGAGGCCTTTAAAGAAGTAAAAACAGATTCTATTGAACAATGCTATGAAAAGTTCTTTAGAATAATTAATGACTTGAGAAACTATGACATAAACTTCTCAAACTATGAACTAAATGACAAATTTCTGAGATCGCTAAATCAAGAATGAGACATCAAGATTTGTGCTGTTAGAGAGATGAGAAATCTAAGAAATATGTTACCCCAAGACTTATATGAGAAGTTAATGTCACATGAACTTCAGCTAAATTCTAGAAAAGCTGAAGCAGAATCTGCCAGACACTCAACTCAGTCTAAATCTGTGGCCTTCAAAGCAGATACTTCTAAGAAAGCTAGAAGAGAAACCCCATCATCACCAAGAAGGGATGAAGATACAGACAACACTGAAGCATGTTCTTTTTCAGGAGAAATATCAGATGATGAACTGACACTGTTTACCAGACAATTCAAGAAAATGTTAAAAAGGAGGAAGCAGTGGAGCAATAAGAAACCTTCTGGATCAAGCTCTAATAAAATCAAAGACAAGCACAAAGACAAATCTGTGGTCAGGTATGATTCACAACAGAACAAAAAATTTAAGACTGACATTATTTGTTTTTACTGTAATAAGTCTGAGCATGTCATTGTTGACTGTCTAGTAAAAAGAAAGAAGAACATGAAGTCAAAAGAAAAGAAGTTCAATAAGAATAAATCAGAGAAGGGTCTGATAGCAAAGAAGATAAAGAACTTGTCTGATAGTGATACTGATTCAACTGAATCAGAAGAAGAACCTGTAGGAATGTTCTCCTATGAAGAAGAGTTTATCAGAAGGGCTATATACAAAGGGAAAAGCTCCACAACTTCATCAAACAATGGTGATTCTGAAGAAGACATGGAGATCAACTTGATGACAATATCTGATGACCCAGAAACAAAAGCACCTGACTGTAATAGTACATAGATAATCTATGACAACTCTTCCTGCTCTAAGACTTCTGTTTATGAGACTGAAGGTGAGGTAAACTCATGTGACTCAATAGTTGATTCACATAAGATTAACTTAGTGACTGAATTACAACATCTCACAATTAAATTTGGTAAACTGCTGGTAGCTTTAGCTAACAGCAAGAAGCTTGTTAAAGAACAAGCTGTATAAATTGTATCTCTAAAAAGTTTTGAGTATCATCACAAGATGGATACTCAGAAGATTGATATTCAAAGTTCTAAGTTGACAAAACTGACTAAGATCATTGATGACCAAATAATGTTAATTAAGAAAAAGGATGCAACCATTCAGGAGCTGGAACTCAAACTCCTGAATGAGAGAAGCCTAGTACAACAATTTTCAAAACCCAAAACTGTATTGCCCATAATAACACCTTCTCAGGAACACCTGTAAGTGGTCTTGAGTTTGTTAAACCTAAAATAAAAAGGGGCAAAAAGCCAAAAGGACCAAAGAGTCCAATCATTCCACAACCAATGTTCTAGACTAAGGCTCCAAGGAGAAATCTTGCAGCTGAGAGACAAAACAAGTGTTGTGCTCCCAGTCAAGATAAAACTGTTAAGTTTACTGACTCCTGCCCAAAGGAATGTCAGCTTAAAGATCCTTCTGTTTCTCCAAAGATGAGGTACAACAGATATGAATGCTGGTGTTATGGAAAGATATGACACTTTATCTTAGATTGCTGGTTTAATTACTCAGTGTCTCATATTCAGAAAAGATATCCAGTCAAGAAGTTTACAGATGGCTTTACTAGAGCCACAACTAACAAAAACCTAGGATCCAAAATAATTTGGGCTCCTAAGGAAAAATAAATTCTTATTTTTGCAGGAATGTCCAAGTTCCAGAGATAGACTAATCTGTTACTTGGATAGTGGATGTTGCAGACATATGACTGAAACAAGAGGAAATCTGAGAGAATACATCCCTCTGGAGAATGGAACAAAGGTGATCTTTGAAGGAGCTGACAAAGGCATAACCAAAGGTTATGGTACATTAAACATAACAGGTGTGGATATGAAGCTAAAGGAGCTGACTATAGAAGATACAGTTACAACAAATCAGAATATGCAAGATGAAATCAACATTGTGGAGTAAGTGCTTGCACAGGAAGAGCCAGGAGAAGCAACTCGGCAACTTGATCAAGATGGTCCAGGAGAAGAAGTCACACTACCTATAGCTGTCAGACATCCAAGAGATCATCCAAGGGAATTGATCATAGGAGATGCTGCTTAGGGAGTGACCACAAGAAGCAGACATCACAATACTGTGATGTATTCAAGTTTTCTGTCACAAACAAAACCAATGAAGTTTGAAGAAGCTAATGTGGATCAATTTTGGATTGGAGCAATGCAGGAAGAATTGAAACAGTTCAAGAGATGTAAGGTCTGGAAGCTGGTTCACAGACTAGATGATTACAACATCATAGGAACCATATGGATATATAGAAACAAACTAGATGAGAATGGTGTGATAATAAGAAACAAAGCTAGACTGGTTGTAAATGGATATAGACAAGAAGAGGGAATAGACTTTGATCAAACTTTTGCACCAGTGGCCAGGTTGGAAGCTATAAGACTCTTCCTAGCATATGCAGCTACACGGGTTTCAAAGTTTTTCAAATGGATGTTAAGTCAGCCTTCCTAAATGACAACCTCAAAAAAAGAGTCTATGTAGAGCAACCATCAGGTTTTGTTGATCAAACTAAACCAACTCATGTTTATTTGCTTTCAAGGGCTCTCTATTGTTTAAAACAAGCCCCAAGGGCTTGATATGAGTCTCTGTCTGAGTTCCTTCTGGAGACTAAATTCTCAAGAGAGAAAATAGACAATACATTATTCCTAAGGGAAGTTAAAGACAAGAACATTCTAGTACAAATATATGTAGATGACATTATATTTGGTTCTACTGATGAGTCACTTTGCACTAAGTTTGCCAAATTAATGCAAAGTAAGTTTAAGATGATTAGCATGGGTGAACTCAAGTTTTTCTTGAGTCTCCAAGTTAAACAAACTTTAGATGGATTTTTCATTAGTCAGTCTAAGTTCACCAAGGAGTTAATCAAAAAGTATGACATGAAAATAACCACTTTAATGAGAACTCCTATGTGATCCACTATGTATTTTGACAAGGATGTTGCTGACAAGCCAGTTGATATAACCATGTATAGGGACATAGTTGGTTCACTGTTGTATCTAACTGCAGTAGACCAGATATAATGTATGTTACTTGCATCTGTGTCAGGAATCAAGCATGCCCTAAATAATCTCATTATACAACAGTCAAAAGGATATTGAGATATCTAAAGGGCACACCTAATCTTGGCCTTTGGTATCCAAGGAATAGTGATTTTGAACTGATTGACTTTTCAAATGCAGATTATGCAGGATGCAAAGAAGACAGGAAAAGCACATCAAGGTCATGTCAATTTCTTGGAAGAATGCTGGTTTCATGGAGTAGCAAAAAGTAGACAAGTGTGACAATATCTACAGCTGAATCTGGAAACATTTCAGCTGGAAGTTGCTGTGCTCAACTGCTTTGGATTCAGCATCAGCTACAAGACTATAAGTTACAACTAAGTGAAACTCCCTTATTTTGTGATTCTACAAGTGCTATTTCTATTGCAAACAACCCCGTGTCTCACAGTAGAACAAAGCATATAAAAATTAGATATCACTTCATTAGGGAACATGTAGAAAATAAAGATATTAGCTTAGAATTTGTTTCTACAAATAAACAAATTGCTGACATCTTTACCAAACCACTAGATGAATAAAAATTTAATTTCTTTAAATTTGAACTTGAAATGTTAAATCATGAGTAGCTAAAATAATAATAATTAAAAATTAATTAAATAATAGTCAACCATACAGCTTACTCTATTAGATATAGACATTTCAAATATCAGGAAGTAACAATTCTGAGAACAGAATTTTGACCAAGTAAAAATTGTGTCGAGACACAATTTATGTATGTCGAGACTATATATAGTCTTGTGTCGAGACTCAGGAAAGAGTGTCGACACATGTCGAGAGGTGTGTCAAATCATGTCGATACATCTTGACAGTCGACAATTCTCTTGTGTCGACTCTAGGTATTTTCTAAAATTTAGAATAAGCCTATATGCAGCGCGCCCTTTCAGCTTCTAGGAAGATTTGCCTATATAAAGGAAATTGAGTGCAAGAGTCGACTACAACTTCTTGATCTCTTGCAAAGTGTCGAGACCTAGTATTTTCGTTAGTCGACATTCATTACTCCTTCCATTCGACGAATTCGAGAACGACGATAACAATGGCTCCAAAGAACGATGAAAACATCAACGAAGGATACGAACTTGTGCGAAATGGATTTGCCTCCGCAGAAGAGGAGATTAGAAATGTCATTGTCCTAATCCAAGAAGCAGGCCTTAAATATCTACTGTCAGAACCTACAAACATCTGAAACAGGTGGTACTGGAATTCTTCAACAATGCAACATTAGATTCCAATTCAACAAAGATTAAATCCACTGTGAATGAGACAAAAGTTAAAATCACAAGCAAAAGACTGGCTAAGGTATTTCATATACCTCGAATTAATCAAGAGGATGCAGTAGATTCAACTAAGACTGCTGCAGGACTACTATGGTGTGGATTGGATTTAGTCAAAAAGATAGGAAGTTCTCTGAATCAGAAAGGTATGAATACCCAAGGTAAATTTTTGTCAGAAATCGTTGGAAAGGTGCTGCTGTGTAAGACAGACGCACATGACAGAATTTCAGTTCACATGCTCGAGCTAATGACTAGAATAATCTTCAAAATTAAGACTGACTGAAGTAGTATAGTTTTTGACAAGATTTCTGAGAGTATCAAGAAGCCCAACATGGGCATGATACTAAGTTTGTATTTACTTAAAACAATTCCTACAAACCTAAATCAAAAACTGGCACAAAGATAAATCATATGAGAAAAATGGATATGAGGATTTTGTTCAGATGAGATAGAGTTCTTTCCAGAGAGCCTTCTGTAGTTGAAAAGAAGAAAGAGAAGAAGAAAAAGGAAGTGGTGATGAAAGACATCTCCTCCAGTGATTCTGAAATCCCAGGAAGTTCCAGTTCAGATCAAAGTGATGCTCCAGATACAAACATTTCTCCAAGGACCTCACCTGAAACAAGACATCAGTTGCAGGGGGAGATTGAACCCACAATAGAACAAATTGCCAAGACAAACCTGGGTGAACCTACTATCTTAGACAGTGAAACTGTCAATGTCATTGTAAAGGATGTTCTCCATGAACTGGATACAGATGTGATAAAAGATGTGAATGAGGAACAAGATGAGTATATGCCTGACATTAAGGTAGTAGCCTCCAAGGAGACTGTGGAAGAAATCCCACTGGGAGTGGAAGCTAACATCCAGGGGGAGTTACCTGCTCCTCCTGGGGATCATGTTCCTGCTGTTGAAGATCAACAACATGAGACTACCATATAAGATCCTATTCTTGCTCAAAATGATACAAGAGCTGAGGGGGAGCAAGCAGTCATGTCCCCTAGGTCTGGAAGTACAAAACAACAACAGTCAGTTGCCATTGTCAGTTCATCTGAATCAGACGAGGAAGAAGAATCTCAGCTATAACAGAGAAAGATAACTGAATTAAAAACGAGAAGTCAGAGCTATAAGAAGACAATACAGTTAAAAAACCATCTCCTTCTCCTGCTGTGGATTTCAGTTCTCTCTTAGTTCAGCTACAGATAATGTTAGATAAACACAAAACAGACCTTGAAAAATATGTGGATGAAAGTAAAAAGGACTTACA
>CM077165.1:149123685-149164190 GCA_039583875.1 Platanthera guangdongensis
GAGGTTTGGGCACGCGCGCCCGGTCCTGCGCTTGGGCGCGCGCCTGGTCGCATGAGCGCGCGCGGGGAGCGCGCCTGATCCCGCGCGTCTGGTCACGCCCGTGCGCGGGCCCCATCCTGAGGCGCGCGCGCGCGCAGCCCATCTTCGCGGGTGTGCGCCTGACCGCGCGCGGTCTAGGCCGCGAGGGGGCTTGGTCGCGCGCGTCCCCGCTGTGGCGCTCGGAGCGCGTGCCTGTGTGCGGGATTGTGCGTATGTTTGTGTGGGGGGCTTTCTGTGCGTATTGGTGCACATGTATACATTTGGGCGTGTGTCACGGAGTTTTTTGTGCACGACGAGGGTGGATGACTTTTGACCAGTGTTTTTTAGTCTAAATTTTTATTCTTTGTGACGGCTCGAAATGTACTGCTCGGCCGATGCGTCTTCGCTCTTCTCTTATTGAGAATCATTTGCCATTTGGAGGAGGTTCAGCCTTCCTGCTGACTTTGAAATGTGGATTCCGCATGCTGAGGAGATGATACACAATCTTTCTCGTGCCTGGTTGACGATCCGCGAGACTACCTTGAGATCTGGATTTCGGTTCCCCCGTACGAGGTAGTGGTTGAGATTCTGAAGTTCTGTGGCGTCCCATTTTCCCCGTTTACTCCCTTGGGAGTGGTACGCCTCATGAGGTTGGTTGTCTTCCTTCGCGAGAATGACGATAAACTTTCTTTGGATTACTTTCGGGACTGGTGCGATGTTCGTTTTGATGGTTGCGAGCGGGTGGAGATTTGCATCAACAAGAGTTGGCTTGATTTTGAGATCCGGACGGACCGCCGCCATAGAAATACCTTGTTTGGTTATGTCAGGAATTCTTGGGGCTTGCCAGAGCTGTGGAATTCATTACCTGACCGTTGCCGTCGTCAAAAGGTAAAGGAGCGGGAGTTCTCTCCGGTACTCGATTTTCAGAGCCTCGCGAGTTGGCAAACTGTCTGTTCTGCATTTCTTCGTTCGTGGAAGAGAAGCGTTTCTTATGGTGTGGCATTTCTTCAGTCTATGGGGGACCGCTGAGACGTCTTTGGGTTGTAGCCTGAAGCAGAATGCCGTTGTAGTTTCCCGAGTTGGCGGGAGCTCGATGCCTTGTTTGTCTTCTCCGAGTGATGATTCTCCTTCCGGTGGCCGTGGCGGTTCGCCTCCCAAGGTTCAGGTGCTTGGTTCGTCTGCCCCCAGTCTTTCCCTGCGAAAGCAGCGACTCCGAGGCTATCTTCTTCTTTGAAGACGATGAATTAAGTGGTAAGTGAGCTTGATCATTTTTGACTCCTTTTTATCGTTGTATTTGACTGACTTCTCTCTTTTCTTTTGCAGATCGAGGCTCTGGTTCAGATTGTCGTTACCTAGAATGACAATTATGTGAGTTTGAAGGTTGGATACTGTACAACCCCATATTCGATGGGTGGGACCAAGACGCCCCAAGGACCTGGATTGGGCTAGCTTTGGGCTTAAAATTGAATCAAGTAAGAAAGCAGGCAGGAGGGTTCTCGCCATGAGTAGGCGGGAAGGCTCTCGCCCAGGGGTCAAGTAACGCCAGTTTGTCGAGCTCAATTTGTCGAGCTGAGAATGTTATTTGTCGAACGCAAATTCATCGAGCGGAGCCTTCGACTTAAAGTTATTTTCGTCGAGCAGATTTTAGGTTCAGACCACGGCAGAACCAGGGCGGGCGGGAAGGCTCCCGCCCTGGGCGGGCGAAAGGGATCGTGCCTCTCGTTGGCGGAAGGAAGCCTATTCGGCCCTCGGTGTTGAGTGATGTTTCCCCACTCAACGCCCCATCAGTCTTTTGGTTCCCGCCTGGGGTAGGTGGGAAGGCTCGCGCTCAGAGCGAGCAGGGTTCCCGCAAAGCTCAGCAGGAAGAGCTTCCGCCAGATGGGATCCAGACCCGAAATTACCTAAATACCCCTGAGTCTGCATTTAGCTTCTCAGAACACGAGTTTGGCTATTGGCAGACCAGCCCATGAGCATTTTAGTAATTTTAGGACAACAAAAGTACGCTTTTTGCAGACCAAATATTGAAAATCTATAAATAGACCCACAGGATACCTCAGAAGACAGATTTTCTCATACTCTGATTTTTCCTTCTAGAGTTTTTGAGGTACTCCTAGCTCAGCAATTTGCTTTGGAGGGGAAGTGCTCAGAGAACTTTCGGGTTAGAGGAGGGTCCTCCCAGCTAAGGCTTTGAGTCAGTTCTTAGTCCTTTATCACTAGTCTGGGGAGTTTTGGGAGAAATAGGTGTCGTTAATACCCCAAAGTCCGAACTCTCGTTGAGACTAGTTTTTGGCTTCAACATTTCTGGTGCGGTGAGCGTGGACCGTAGCTGACACAGGAAAATCCCAAGTTAAGTCTCATGGCCGAGGATGAAGGAGAAGGAGCTGGCTCGGTGGATTCTCCCTCTCGGGGAAGTGGGGTGACTTTGGGGATGTTGGAAGACTTCAGGCGAGAAGTCCTCCAGACCATAAACTTGTCCTTCTCGGCAAGAGACGAGTGGGAGACTCCTCAGGTCCCGGTGGCGGCTGCTTCGTCATTGGGCGAGAACGCTCCCGGGCAGCGCCCCGGGAAGGAGGTTCCTACAGAGGCTGCAGAAAGGGATGTCCCTAGGCGAGAGCTGTTCCCGGGACAGACCAGTGCTGATAGGGCAAGCGAGCCGATGTCGCGCGATGAACCCTCTCGGTAGGCAGGGGCGAGAGCCCCTTCAGTGAGATCATCATCTCAGCTCCGGTTCCGGAGGGTTTCCGGGAGCCAGACATGACCTACTATACGAGGATGGACGACCCAACGCATCATGTACAGTGGTTTGAAGATGCCGTCTCCATAAGCAAATGTCAGATGCCTTCAAGTGTATGCTCTTCGCCATCACTCTGAAGGAGAAGGCCAGGGATTGGTTCCACCAATTGCCTGCGAGTTCAATCTACTGCTTCAAGGATCTGCGGCGCAGGTTCTTGCTGAGGTTCTCAATGTCCAAGAAGAGTAAGAAGGGAGCAGAGTGTTTGTTTTCCATCAAGCAGAAGCTGGAGGAGACGCTGAGAAGCTATGTTGATAGGTTCTAGGAGGAGATTCTGCAGGTTCAGGAGATGCTGGGGTACACGGTGATGCTTGACTTCACCCTGGGGATGAGGCCCAACTTCTTTAGTATGGAGCTGAAAGAGTCCCCCCCCCCCTCTCCTTTGAGCAGCTGATGGAGAGGGCGTGAAGGAAATCGAGATTGAGGCGGCCAACCCGGCGTTTGCCAAGAAGCTTGCCAAGTTGGTGGAGGATGATGGTAAGGAGTCAGGAGCCGGGAGGTAGAGGGAGCAGAGAGAGGAGAGAAGAAGGGAGGAACCTCGAGGACAGAAGCGACATTATGGTTGGGGGCCGCGTGAGCCGAACGACAGGTTGGGCTGGAGGCCCCAGGAAGGTCACACTCAGGGATAGGGTGGTGGTTTCTAAGGAAGGGACAACCACCACGAGCAAAGGAGGTTCAACCAGCCGGCTTGGAGGCATGGACAAAGGACCCCCCTCCCACCGCATCAGGAAATGATGGAGATAGTGAGGGGAAGAGGAGGAAGGAGAGGAGCTCGGGGAGGAGCGAGGAGGAGAGAGGGCAGGGTGGCGTCGCCCTTCTATGACTTTCACCAGGAGGTGGGTCATGCAACGGCCACCTGCCCGAAGTTTCTGGATATGAGAGCGTCCAGGGGGCAGGTCTAGCAGCAGCAGCCCGTGAGGATTGAGGAAGTTCAACAAGCAAGAGGAGAGGATAGATGTGAAGACCGGGTGGACGTGGGAGCCCGAGGAGGGATCAGGGTGATCCATGGGGGTGTGGGGATCGAAGCCACTCGTAATGGGAGCTTCCAAACCATGTATCGAAGGAGCGTCACGTCGACCTCCCAGACCCCTCCACAGGAGGAGAAAATCACTTTCTCGGTGAAGGACATGCCCGACAACGAAGACCCGTTCTGTGACACCTTGGTGATCCAGACGACGATAGAAAATTTCACGATCTCCAGGATTTTGGTTGACAACGGGAGCTCCGTGAATGTAATCTTCAAGAAAGCCTTTGACGAGATTAAGGTGGAAGCTCGGAGGGTTCTAGCCTCGGATGGACCGTTGTTTGTGGTCTCGGGGGAGCGGAAGGAGGTTGAGGGGGGGTGGGGGGAGGGGGGGGTAGGGCTGCATGTGACGTTGGGGGGGGGGGGTATCGAGGAACTGTCGGTTCGTCATCGTGGATGCTCCGAGCAGCTATAACGCAATCTTTGGGCGGCATTTTATTAGCGTCTTTCGTTGCGTTCCCTCCTCGTTTCATCAGTGCCTAAAGTTCAACAGTGGAGGAGTGCAGGTCAGGATCAGGGGGGATCAAAGGTGGCGAGGCGGTGCTACGTGACTGTCGTCAATACCATTTCTTGGATGACGGAGGCATAGGAGCTGGAGAAGGAGATGGCAAGGGAGAAGGAAGCTGCGAGGGAAGGAGAAATGAGCCTGGGATAGCCTAACAGGAAGATAGCGGGGGAAGGAGAGATGAGCCTAGGTGAGGCTGGGAAGAAGACTGAAGATGAGGTTGTGGAGAGAGGAGTGGTGAGACTAGGTGAGGCTGGAGAGAAGACTGTATGGGAGCAGGGGGTAGAGGGAGAAGCTAGAGGTGAGACCCAGAGGGGTGAAGGAGCGGAGTTGTCTGAGGAAGGCCTGTTGGAGGCGATGGAGGTTGAGAGAGCAGAAGGTGTGGAGGAGTTGAGAGAAGACGAGGAAAGAGCTGGCAGGGAGCAATCCCGACTAGAGCCGACGGAGGAAGTCATGGAGATGGAGGTCATCAACAGAGCGGGGAAGGTAGAGAAGGTGAGGGTCAGTGGGGGCTTGTGCCCAGAAGACCAGACAAGGATGCGAGAGTGCATCCAAAAGAATGTTGACATCTTTGCTTGGAGCGCGGCGGGACATGCCAGACATTGATTCTGATGTGGCTTGCCATCGCTTGAACCTGGATCCCAAGACGCGTCCCATTCGATAGAAGATGAGGACCATCACCACCAAGCTGCAGGATCCCATCCACGAGGAGGTTAAGAAACTTCTCGATGCAGATTTCATCTTGGAGATCCAGTACACAGGCTGAGTCTCCAATGTGGTAATGGTAAAAAAGGGTGTTGGGAAGTGGCGCATGTGTATAGATTTCTCTTTATTGAATAAATCACGCTCTAAGGATTGCTACCCCCGCCTCAAATCGACGCGTTGGTTGATTCAGCCGTGGGTTTTTCTATTATGAGTTTTTTGGATACTTTTTTAGATTATCACCAGATCCGCATGCATCCCCCCGACGTCAAGGATGTCTCCTTCATCACATGGGAGGGATGCTTCAGCTATAAAATGATGCCTTTCGGCTAAAGAACGCGGGAGCTACGTACCAACGAATGATGTATCAGATGTTTAAAAACCAGAGGGGTAGGAACCTGGAGGTCTATGTAGATGACCTCATGGTAAAGAGCAGGGATGTGCGTTCACACCTACTTGACTTGGAGGAGACGTTCGCGACCCTGCGAAAGTTCAAGATGAGGCTAAACCCCCAGAAGTATGTCTTCCGGGCAAGCCGAGGCAAGTTCCTCGGGCACCTGCTAACCCCTGTGGGGGTCGAGCCTAACCCGAATAAGGTGAAGGCCATCGTGGAATTGGAATCGCCTCGCAACTCCAAGGAGGTTCCGCACTTGACGGGTAAGCTGGCCGGGCTGAGTCGATTTCTCTCCCATGACGGGGAGAAGTGCTCACCCTTCTTCAAAACGCTTCGGGGGAACAAACAGCTTGAGTGGACGGAGAAATGTGAGGAGGCTTTCCGGGCATTGAAGGCTTAACTATCCCAAGCGCCGCTCCTGCAGAGCCCGAAGGAAGGGGAGGATCTAGCCTTGTACCTTGGGGTAGGAGCGGAGGCGGTGAGTTCCATTTTGGTAAGGGAACTCGAGGGGGGGGGGGGTGGAACCTTGACCGACCTATTTCACCAAACAATCGAGGAGGGGGAGTTGATGGAAGTGGATCGACGACCCTCGTGGGTGGATCCCTTCGTGACCTTCACCACAGGCAACCTCCCCGAAGGGGCCAAGGAAACAAAGGGCTTTCAACACAAAGCGGCTCACTATCTTATGCATGAAGGGGGATTGCATCGGAAGATGCTATCGGGCCTTTTGGCGCGATGTGTGGCGGAGGAAGAGATCCCAAGGATTTTGAGAGAAGTGCACTCCGGGGAATATGGTAGCCATTCGGGGGGAAGAACGTTGGAGGCAAGGGTGGTCAAGCAGAGATACTTCTTGTAATGCCCCGAAAATTGTGTTGGAATCTGTCGCATAAAAAGGGGTTTTTGGTGCCTGTATAGGGGTACACGGCCTAGGACACGGGCGTGTCCAAGGCCGTGTCTGGCTGGTGATTTTTTGGTCGTTTTCATCCCGAGAAGAACACGGCCAGAAACACGACTATATGACACGGGCGTGTCATTGGACACGAGCGTGTGCCTACCCGTGTCAGTACCCGTGTGCAGTTGGGTCGTGTTGGTTGGCGTGGCGGTTATGCGTGACACGCCCCCGGACACGGACGTGTCGAGAGACCTGACACGGGCGTGTCAGGTTGGACACGGGCGTGTCTGAGCCCGTGTGTCTTTTCTGTGTTCGACGATCGTACCTGGATCGAGGCACACGGCCTGGGACACGACCGTGTGCTAAGCCGTGTTCGGCCCAGGTCTGGAGATTTTTGAACGGATTTGAGCCGTTCGTTTTCTTTAATTAAGATCCAACGGCCCAGATGATTTCCTGCTCTGTTAAGGCCGGGAATAGGGGAGTTAATCCCTCATTTCTCTCCAAGGCTTTCTCTTTCCAAGGTGTTAGAGAGAAGAGGAAGAAGAAGAAGGTTTCCGGCCGCCGGCGAAGCATCAGAGCACCGTTTTGAAATCTGAGAGCGGATCCGTGGAGGAAAGGTCGTTGCGAAGAGTTCTGTCAGTGTAGTTTTTCCATGGCGCCAAAACGGACTATAAGGGTAACGATTCTCAACTTGAGCATGTGAAGCTCTTTCTTTCTGCATAGGGAATCCCGCTCCCGCGAGTGTGCGGTGAGTGTGTGGTGTTCCTTGGGGTTGATGTGAATAGTCCCCCTTGTGTTGCATATAGAGTCCAGAATCGTAAGTACGAGCATAGACATTGTGTGTGAAGCCTACCCGGACGTGTATTGTCTGGATCGGTGATGTTGCATTTGATATGATTTGCCGGAGAAGACTCCGTGCTTTGGGTTTTTTTCGGGTTTCTACGCGGTAGATTGCAGCATGGATCCTTGGAGGTTAGCTTCAAGGCGCACCCGGAAAACTGAGCGGAAACGTGTTCTGCTAACTTGGCGGTCTGGGAACCGGCCTTAATCATAACTGGGTTATGAGATTGTTTGGAAAATTTTGGGATCCGAGAGAAGCTTGGCCCGCGCGTAGGACTTAAATTGTATATGCGGCGTGAGCAACGGGCAAGTAGAATTGGACCTAGGCTATGCGGTTCGGTGCGAGAGACCCGAAGACGGGGACTGGCCGTTGGCATAGTCGGGAGCCTTAGACAGTGGTCAGAAAGGCTAAATGCTCACATGTTGTTGCAATCCTGGGGGTGGTGGTGAAGACGCTGTAATGACAGGATTCACCGTTAATGTGCCCTGAGTGCACGGGGTGTTTGGCCGTGCGAGCCTACACCTGTGGCGAAATATATAGTTGCGCTTTATTATTTTATTGGGCTAATGGTTTGCAGGGAAAGAGCATCGCCGTCCCGAGTTAGGGGCGGGGTCGTTATAATTTGGTCGGCTTTTAGCTGACCGTTGCTTTATTTGCCACCGTGCGGTGGAATGTGCTTGCAGGTGCTGCGGAGCCGAGTGCCAAATAGCGGGCTGGAGCCCATGTTGCTGTGCTGGCCCTAGAAGGCCGTAGAATAGTTGTTTTTAACTTTTATCATGTGTGGCCGGCCTGCGAGCCGATGTATGTAAGACATGTTTTTATTAAGTGAAAATCTGTAAGGCCATAAGGCCATGTACATTTTCAGTGTATTTGGGTTCATTCCTGTGGTTGTGGTCGTGGACATTCATATGTATCGGATTTAAGATTTGGGTTCTTTCAACTTTAAAAGCTTCCGCTAGAATGCTCTGTGTAGGACGAGTAGTCTTAATTGGATGGTTTGAATATTCATTTAGTAACCCTTCCGACTGTCTGTGGTATATGACATCGGGTTCCAGCTGGACCTTCTGTTATATGCCATGCGACAGATGGGGGTGTTACAATTTGGTATCAGACTTTTGGTTACGGTCAGACTTAAATGAATTCGTGGGCGAATTCTTTTAAGGGGCGGTGAGCACATGTGTGCGTCATCGTTATAACATCAAAAAGAACCCATGAATGTCACTTAGGAATGAAAAATACACTTATTTTGTGGAATCTGAGTGTTCTAATGATTGCTTTTAACAATTTGTTTGTCGTCTAATCGTGTGTCTTTGCTACTATAGGCTGCTAGGAGCGGTGCTGGTCAGTCAGAGCGTCCGCAATCAGCGGAAAGTAGTGCACCAAGAGACGTGCCTACAATACCTCCTTCAGCGGAAACCATCAGGATGGTGGCTGAAGCCGTATTTGCAATGATAAATGCCCAACCTGCAGGGCAAATGCATCGCGCACCTCCTGCGAATGAACAAGAACCGGTTAGGGAGGCAGAGCCGAGAGTGGTGGAGCGTGCAGTAGTTGATCTGGTAGAGCCGAGGAGAGCTACAGAGAAGCAGCTAAAGCATGTGATGGGTTTTAATCCTCCGAGGTTCGATGGGGTTGGAACGCCAGCTCAAGCTGAGGACTGGCTCTCTTCGATAAAGAGGGTGTTGACAGCCACAATAACTAAGGAGTGGCAGAAGACCACCATAACGACTTTTCTTTTGGTGGGTGAAGCGAGGCTGTGGTGGGATGAGTTGGAGTTTCATCTCTTAGTGGGTAGGCAGCTTGCTGATGTGCCTATGGAGGAATTTTCAAGATTGTTCATAGCCAGATTTGTACCTTCTGCTCAGAAGTTGGAGATGGAGAATCAATTTCTTGGGTTGACTCAAGGATCCAGAAGCGTGGACGAGTATCTGTACGAGTTCACACGGTTGGGTCGGTATGCTGGTGCTACGTTTATGGAAGAGGAACGGAAGACCAACCGATTTTATGAGGGTCTACGCGGCGACCTACAATTACTATTTGCTGGGCCTAAGGCGCAAGGCTTCCTAGCCTTGGTCAATTCGGCCTAATCGTTGGAAAAGGTTGCAAAAAAGTTCAAGAGAAGAAGGACCCAGGAGAAAAGAAGTTTGAGTTCAAGGTGCCAAATGCAAGTCAAGTTTCCGCAGGTGGAACAAGAAGCGGAGGACTTCGAACTCAGCCCCTTCGGCTGATGCGTCGGGAGCAACTACAAGTCGAGTCCCAGGAGCTTGCTACAACTGCGGGAAGACGGGGCATTTTGCTCGTGAGTGTTGGAGCGGACGTGCAAATTCCGAGAGGAAGCCTGGAGCGACTTATGAGGAGAAAGGGAAGGCGGTGGAGTCAACTGCGTCCCATCATGCTCCAGCCCAGCCTAGAGTCTACAACATTGGTCTTCAAGATGCCATAAAGCAAGCAGACGTGATGACAGGTATGAGTTAAATTACAGTAGTTTAACTTTCATAGTTGTTACCTCTTTTGTTTGTTAGTTTACTTTTGTTGGTGCTAGGCTTTGTGTTGATCTTTGAGTTTCCGGCGAGAGCCCTGTTTGATACGGGAGCATCACATTCCTTCTTGTCCGAAAAATTCATATCGCGCATCGGAGTTCCGTCCTCGATGGCAGAAAACAAGTTGGATGTGTTGTTGCCCAATGGGTGCTCAATGCGTGCGGATAGGATCAGCGTAGTGAAGATTCGGTTTGGAGACCAGGAGTTTGATTTGCGAGCGTTGATTCTACTGTTAGTGGAGTTCGACGTAATCTTTGGTATGGATTGGCTCTCGGAGCAGGGTGCATGCATCGATTGCAACCGTAAGGAAGTTAAGTTGGGTCTGAACACTGATCGGGAGACGACTTTTGCGGGCATGAAGGGGTCGGGTAAGATTTTGATGTCAGCCCTTCAAGTGATCAAGGCAGTTCGGTCTGGAGCAGAGCTGTTTGTCACTCTAGTGCAGACTTCGACGCCTAAGCCAAGTCTTGACAATATTCCAGTCGTATCTGAGTATCCTGATGTGTTCCCAGATGATCTCCCAGGAGCCCCTCCTCAGCGGGAAATTGATTTTACCATTGAGCTGTTACCGGGCGCCAAACCGGTGTCACGCTCTCCATATCAGATAACGCCAAGAGAGATGGAGGAGTTGAAGGTGCAATTGCAAGAGTTGCTAGAGCAAGGTTATGTGCGTCCAAGTTCGTCGCCTTGGAGCGCACCAGTTCTCTTTGTTAAGAAGAAAGATGGGAGCTTGTGGCTTTGTATCGATTATCGTGAATTGAACAAGCTTACAGAGAAGAATAAGTATTCGATTCCGAGGATTGACGACCTATTTGATCAGTTGGTTGGGTCAACGGTATATTCAAAGCTAGATCTGAAATCCGGATACTACCAGTTGAGGATAAGGGAGAGAGACATCCCAAAGACAGCATTCAGTACGCGGTTTGGGCATTACGAGTTCACGGTCATGCCGTTTGGGTTGACGAATGCGCCATCCGTGTTTATGGATCTGATGAACAGGACGTTCAGAGAGTACCTGGATCGTTTCGTGATAGTATTCATCGATGATATCCTGGTGTATTCACAATGCGAGGAGGATCACTACAATCATCTTCACATGGTGTTGGTGACGTTGAGGAGGAATCAGTTGTATGCTAAGTTCTCCAAGTGTGAATTCTGGTTATCCTCGATAGCGTTCCTTGGTCATGTTGTTAGTGGAGAAGGGATAGCTGTGGATCCGGCGAAGATAGTGGCGATACGAAAGTGGCCTACTTTGACTACAGTGGCAGAGGTCCGGAGTTTTCTGGGGCTTGCTGGCTAATACAGGCGCTTCATAGAGAACTTCTCGCGGATAGCGCTACCACTCACGACGTTGATTAGGAAGGATCAGAAGTTCGTGTGGTCTCCGGAGTGCGAACAGGCTTTTGAGGAATTGAAGAGGCGGTTGACCACAGCGCCTATTTTATGTTCGCCAAGTGGAACCGAAAGGGTTCGAGATCTATAGTGATGCCTCAGGCAGTGGTTTGGGATGTGTTCTGCTACAGCATGGGAGAGTGATAGCCTATGGTTCACGACAACTGAAGGTTCATGAGAGGAATTATCCGGTCCACGACTTAGAGTTAGCGGCCGTGATATTTGCTCTAAAGCTTTGGAGGCACTATCTGTACGGTGTGAAGGTCGATATCTACACCGATCATAAGAGCTTGAAGTACCTGTTGGACCAAAAGGATCTGAACATGAGGCAACAGAGGTGGATGGAGTTCTTAGGGGACTACACCTTCAAGATTCATTATGTGCCTGGGAAGAGAAATGCAGTGGCGGATGCGTTGAGTCGTAAGATTCCCGCACAAACCAACTGGTTATCGGTACATGACGAGAGATTGGCCCATGAATTGGAGGAGATATCTTGCGTCGACAAGCAGTCTAGTGCCGAGGCGAAACTATTTTGGACAGAGGTGCAGTGTGACCTAGCTAATAGAGTTCAGCGGGCTTTGGTTCAGGATAACAGCATGAAACAGATCTTGGAAGAATCTTTGGATGGGTCAAATTCCCAGTTTGCTGTTGAGGATGAGTTGCTAAGGAAGGACGGTCGCCTATGCGTTCCTAGTGCGGATAATCTTCGGGAGGAGTTGATGTATGAGGCTCATCATACCAAATACTCAATCCACCCGGGAAGCACGAAGATGTATAGAGACATGAAGAAATTATTCTGGTGGTCGGGTTTGAAGAAGGATGTAGCACTTTATGTGGCCAAGTGCCATACTTGCGCATTGGTGAAGGCGGAAGGCCAGAAGCCCGGAGGTTTCTTGAAATCCCTTCCTATCCTAGAATGGAAATTTGACGACATATCTATGGATTTTGTGCATGGCTTGCCGAAGTCGCAGAAGGGAAACGACGTCATATGGGTGGTCGTAGATAGGTTGACAAAGGTGTCGCACTTTATTCCGAACAGGAAGGAAGATCCGGTGAAAAAGTTAGCCAAACTCTACGTGGATAATATTGTACGATTACATGGTGTGCCCCGCAGTATTATTAGTGATCGAGATGGACGCTTCACGTCGAATGACTGGAGGTTGGTGCATAGTCTGTTGGGTACTAAGCTAAAGTTCAGTACAGCCTTTCACCCGCAGACGGATGGCCAAACCGAGAGGGTCAACCGGACGATGGAAGACATGCTTCGCATGTGCGTCCTAGATTTTGAAAAGCAGTGGGAAGATCACCTATACATGGTGGAGTTTGCGTACAACAACAGCTTTCAGGCAAGTATTGGAATGGCGCCTTTCGAGGCCTTATATGGGAGGAAGTGTCGTACGTCGTTGTCTTGGTTGGAGGCAGGCGAATCGAAGTTGTATAAACGTCAAGCGGTGGAAGACGCCACTTCAATGATACGGACAATTCAAGAACAGTTGAAGATCGCTCAGGATAGACAGTCAAAGTACTATAACGCCAAGCATAGGAATGTGGAATTCAATGTTGGTGATTGGGTGTACTTAAAAATTAAGCCGTTCAAGGGTATCCCGGGTTCGACGCTTGAAGAAGCTGAGTCTGAGATACCTTGGACCATTCGAAATCCTGGAGCGTGTTGGTGAGACGGCATATAGATTGAAGCTGTCGGCAGAATAGAGTGGGCTGCATGACGTGTTCCACGTGTCGGTGTTGCGTAAGGCAGTGCAAGAGCCTTCACAGATCATTGCGGACAATCAAGTACCAGTTGATTATGAGTTGACCACAAGGGTCAAGCCAGTACGTATTGAAGATGTTGCAGTCAAACGACTCCGCAACAAGGAGGTCCGAATGGTTAAAGTCCGTTGGGACAATTGCGGACGTGAGGAGCTTTCTTGGGAGCGAGAGCAAGCTATGTTGGAGGAATACCCCGAGTTATTCCACTCAAGTATCATTTAGATTTGTGTACCTTTACTTAATTTCGGGACGAAATTCCTTAAGTGGGGGAGATTTGTAAAGCCCTGAAAATTGTGTTGGAGTCCGTCGCGTAAAAAGGGGTTCTTGGTGCCTGTATAGGGGTACACGGCCTAGGACACGGGCGTGTCCAAGGCCGTGTCTGGCTGGTGATTTTTTGGCCGTTTTCATCCCGAGAAGAACACGGCCAGAAACACGGCTAGATGACACGGGCGTGTCATTGGACACGGACGTGTGCCTACCCGTGTCAGTACCCGTGTGCAGTTTGGTCGTGTTGGTTGGCGTGGCGGTTTTGCGTGACATGCCCCCGGACACGGGCGTGTCGAGAGACCTAACACGGGCGTGTCAGGTTGGACACGGGCGTGTCTGAGCCCGTGTGTCTTTTCTGTGTTCGATGATTGTGCCTGGATCGAGGCACACGGCCTGGGACACGGCCGTGTGCCAAGCCATGTTCGGCCCAGGTCTGGAGATTTTTGAACGGATTTGAGCCGTTCGTTTTCTTTAATTAAGATCCAACGGCCCAGATGATTTCCTGTTATGTTAAGGCCAGGAATAGGGGAGTTAATCCCTCATTTCTCTCCAAGGCTTTCTCTTTCCACGGTGTTAGAGAGAAGAGGAAGAAGAAGGAGGTTTCCGGCCGCCGGCGGAGCATCGGAGCACCGTTTCGAAATCTGAGAGCGGATCCGTGGAGGAAAGGTCGTTGCGAAGAGTTCTGTCCGTGTAGTTTTTCCATGGCGCCAAAACGGACTACAAGGGTAACGATTCTCAACTTGAGCATGTGAATCTCTTTCTTTCTGCATAGGGAATCCCGCTCCCGCGAGTGTGCAGTGAGTGCGTGGTGTTCCTTGGGGTTGATGTGAATAGTCGCCCTTGTGTTGCATATAGAGTCCGGAATCGTCAGTACGGGCATAGGCATTGTGTGTGAAGCCTACCCGGACGTGTATTGTCTGGATCGGTGATGTTGCATTTGATATGATTTGTCGGAGAAGATTCCGTGCTTTGGGTTTTTTTCTGGTTTCTACGCGGTAGATTGCAGCAGGGATCCTTGGAGGTTAGCTTCAAGGCGCACCTGAAAAACTGAGCGGAAACGTGTTCTGCTAACTTGGCGGTCTGGGAACCGGCCTTGATCATAACTGAGTTATGAGATTGTTTGGAAAATTTTGGGATCCGAGAGAAGCTTGGCCCGCGCGTAGGACTTAAATTGTATATGCGGCGTGAGCAACGGGCAAGTGGAATTGGACCTAGACTATGTGGTTCGGTGCGAGAGACCCGAAGACGGGGACTGGCCGTTGGCATAGTCGGGAGCCTTAGACAGTGGTCAGAAAGGCTAAATGCTCACATGTTGTTGCAATCCTGAGGGTGGTGGTGAAGTCGCTGTAATGACAGGATTCACTGTTAATGTGCCCAAAGTGCACGGGGTGTTTGGCCGTGCGAGCCTACACCTGTGGCGAAATATATAGTTGCGCTTTATTATTTTATTGGGCTAATGGTTTGCAGGGAAAGAGCATCGTCGTCCCGAGTTAGGGGCGGGGTCGTTATAATTTGGTCGGCTTTTAGCTGATCGTTGCTTTGTTTTCCACCGTGCGGTGGAATGTGCTTGCAGGTGCTACGGAGCCGAGTGCCAAATAGCGGGTTGGATCCCATGTTGCTGTGCTAGCCCTAGAAGGCCGTAGAATAGTTGTTTTTACTTTTATCATGTGTGGCCGGCCTGCGAGCCAATGTATGTAAGACATGTTTTTATTAAGTGAACATCTGTAAGGTCATAAGGCCATGTACATTTTCAGTGTATTTGGGTTCATTCCTGTGGTTGTGGTCGTGAACATTCATATGTATCGGATTTAAGATTTGGATTCTTTCAACTTTAAAAGCTTCTGCTAGAATGCTCTGTGTAGGACGAGTAGTCTTAATTGGATGGTTTGAATATTCATTTGGTAACCCTTCCGACTGTCTGTGGTATATGGCGTCGGGTTCCAGCTGGACCTTCTGTTATATGTCATGCGACAGATGGGGGTGTTACACTTCTGGTCCATCCTGAGGAAGGATGCGACAGAGTTTGCGAAGAGGTGCCAAAAGTGTCAACTCTACGCTCCCTCCAACTCCTGCCCGCTCAACGTCTTCGAAGCATCACTGCGTCATGGCCTTTCGCCATTTGGGGGATGGACCTAGTAGGGCCGTTTCCTCCGGCAAGTGGGCAGAGAAGGTTCCTCTTGGTTATGATCGATTACTTCTCAAAGTGGTTGGAGGTCAAGGAGTTGGCCAAGGTAACATCCCGGGTCATCAGGAACTTTGTTTAGGGAGAGATCATCTACAGACACAGGTTACCTCAGGCCATTGTCACGGACAATGGACCACAGTTCGCAAGCGAGGAGTTCATTAGCTTTTGCACGTAGTTGGGAATCGACCTCAGGTTTGCCTCCGTCCATCACTCCAGGAGCAACGACCAGGTGGATGCGGCAAACAAAATCATAGTGAACATGCTCAAGAAGAAGGTGAAGAACTTGAGGGGGAGCTGGGTGGAGCAACTCCCCTCGGTGTTGTGGGCTCTACGAACAATCCCAAACGCGACCACTGGTGAAAGCCCCCTTCAAACTCTCGCATAGGTGTGAAGCAGTCCTACTGTAACACCCCCTATCCGTCACATAGCATATAGCAGTAGGTCCGGCCGGGGACCGACGCCATATACCACATACAGACCGGGTGGTTACTCATGGAAACCATCCAACTAATCTTTACGTCCTACACAGAGCATTCTAGCGGAAGCAGTTTATAAAAGATGCAATAAATAACCCAGCACTAAAGCATGAATGTCCACTAAACACCAAATAGGAATGTAGTACATACACAAGTACTGGTCTTAAGGCCTTACAAAAATTGTTTACTTAATATTACATGATTTGCAAACCACAGCACGCAGGCCGATCATACATGAATAAAAGCAGTAAACACTCCAATTAGGCCTTCGAGGGCCGGCTTTGCAATTTGGGCTTTAGCCCGCTATTGACCGCTTGGTCCAGCAGCACCTACAAGCAACAAACCACCGCACGGTGACAAACAAAAGCAACGGTCAGCAATGCTGACCAAATTATAACGATCCCGCCCCCAACTCGGGGCGGCGATGATCCTTCCCTGCATTTTATTAGCATAAGCGAGCAATATATCAATATTCATTTCATCACAGGCGTAGGCTCACACGGCCACACACCCCGTGCACTCAGGGCACATTCTCGGTGAACCGGCCAATGTCACGTCAATTTAAGCCATAGACATTCCAGACTCACCACCGCCACTTTGACGGCCAAACATATGAGCAATTTGTCTTCCCGGCATGGGTCACGATAATTTAAGCCATAGACCGCCGAAGACCCTCATCTATGCCAACGGCTCTAACCGAACGACATAGAAATGGGTACGATTCCATCTAACCCGTGCTCACATCGCAACGACAATTTAAGCCATATGCGCAGGTCAAACTTCTCCCGAGTCCCATTTCCGTCACACAATTCACATAACTCGGTTATATTCAAGTTGGCTCTCAGGCCTCCAAGTTGGCAAGATCACGCATCCACCCAGTTTTCCGGGTGCACCTTTGGGTTAATCCCCAATGCTCCCTGTTGCAATCTACCACGTAGAAAAACCCGAAAAACAAACAATCGCACGGAGTCTTCTCCGGCATTTATGCAATGCAACATCACTGATCCAGACCAACATGTCCGGGTAGGCTTCACACATCATGCCTATGTCCGTTCTCGCTTACGGACTCTACACAACGGGGACTATTCATGTCTACCCGAAGGAACGCCTCCAACTCACCGCAAACTCGCGAGAGCGGGCTTCCCTTTTGCAAAAGAAGTAGAGCTTCACATGCTCAAGTAGAGAATCGTTACCCTAGCGTTCTTCCTTGGCGCCATGGAAATGTAAGCGGATGAAAAGCACCGCACTCTCTTTGCCTCCGTAGATCCGAAGTCGGCTCGCTATTTGGAGCTTCGAAGCTCCTCCAATGGCCGGATCTAGCTTCTTCTTCCTCCTTTGCTCTCACCTCTCTCTTGACTTAGAAAGAGAACCACTCAAGTAAGAATGAGGGTTTCAAAGGTCCAATCCTATGTATATCCCATCAGGAACAACCCCCAGCCGTTGGATCCCAAATTAAAGAAACGAACGTCCTTGATTTGGGCCTGAAATGTACAATCTGGACCGAACACGGCCTGGCACACGCCCGTGTCCTGGGCCGTGTCCCTCATTCGCCGTCAAAATCGACGCGCCTGGAACAACACACGGGCATCCGACACGCCCGTGTTCGATCTGACACGCTCGTGTTCCAACTGACACGGCCGTGTGGTCGGCCGTGTGCCTCCATCGACACAGCCCAAAAACAACCCGAGACTCACACGGGTTCTTGGACACGCCCGTGTCCTAACCCGTGTCCACTCGAACACGCCTGGGCTCCAGGCCGTGTTCACGGTCTCGACACTTCGTCGAGCGAAGTTCGTCGACTGCCTGACATGGCCTTGGACACGCCCGTGTCCTAGGCCGTGTGCCTTGTCTCGACACTTCGTCGAGCGAAAATCGTTGACTTCCCTAGCCGATCGTCGACACGGGCTCGACACGCCCTGAGACACGCCCATGTCTCAGGACGTGTTCTCTGCTCGACGATCGTCGACTCCAAAATCGTCGACCTCTCGACCAAATCGTCGACTCCAGCCTGACACGCCCTGGGACACGCCCGTGTCCCAGGCCGTGTGCCCCCTGCCAGATTCCAAATCTGGCCCAAAACGTCTCCCGTCGCTCTTTTGAGTTTCAGGGTGTTACAACTCTCCCCTTCTTAAAAGAATTTCGTCCACGAAATTATATATAAAGGAAAGACATGTACAAAATTAAATTGTACCTGAGCGGAACAACTCCGGATACTCGCCAAGCATAGTCTGCTCTCGCTCCCAAGAGAGCTCCTCTCGACCGCAATTGTCCCATCGGACCTTGACCATCCTGATCTCTTTATTGCGTAGCCGCTTGACCTCCGAGTCCTCAATCCGCACGGGCTTGACTTTTGTCGTCAGCCCACTATCCACCGACACTTGATCAACCGCGATCACTTGCGAAGGCTCTTGCACCGCCTTCCGTAGCACTGAAATATGGAATACATCATGCCAACCACTTAGCTCCACTGAGAGCTTCAACCGATAGGCTGCTTCACCAACCCGCTCCAAAACCTCAAACGGCCCAAGGTACCTCGGGCTTAGCTTTTTCAATCGCCGTACCCGCGAGACACCCTTGAACGGATTGATCTTTAAGTACACATAGTCGCCCACAGCGAACTCCACGTTCCTGTGCTTGGCATTATAGTAATTCGCTTGCCGGTCCTGAGCGATAAGCAACCTCTCCCGAATGGTAGACACCAATGAAGTAGCATCCTCCACTTCTAATCGCTTATACAACTTTGACTCACCCGTTTCTAGCCAAGACAACGACGTGCGACATTTTCTATCATATAGGGCCTCGAAGGGCGCCATTCGAATACTCGCTTGGAAGCTATAGTTGTACGCGAACTCCACCAAATAAAGATGGTCTTCCCATTGCTTTCCAAAATCCAAGACACACATGCGAAGCATGTCTTCTATAGTTCTATTGACCCTCTCGGTCTGCCCATCCGTTTGCGGATGGAAGGCTGTGCTGAATTTCAACTTTGTTCCCAACATTTGCTGCACTAGCCTCCAATCATTGGACGTGAACCGCCCATCTCGGTCACTCACGATGCTGCGGGGCACACCGTGAAGTCGTACAATATTATCCACATACAGTTTTGCCAACTTCTCCACCGGATCATCCTTCCTATGCGGGATGAAATGCGACACCTTCATTAATCGATCCACGACCACCCAAATGACGTCGTTCCCCTTTTGCGACCTCAGCAAACCGTGCACAAAGTCCATAGAGATGTCGTCGAATTTCCACTCCGGAATATGCAAGGACTTAAGAAATCCTCCCGGCTTTTGGCACTCCGCCTTCACCAAGGCGCAAGTTTGGCACTTTGCTATGTAGAGCGCCACATCCTTCTTCAAACCCGGCCATCAAAACAGTTTCTTTACATCGCGGTACATCTTCGTGCTCCCCGGGTGAATTGAGTACTTGGTATGATGTGCCTCGTACAACAATTCCACCCGTAAATTGCCCACACTTGGGACGCACAGACGACCGTCTTTCCAAAGCAATCTGTCCTCCACAACGAATTGGGAATTTGACCCATCCAGAGCCTCTACCATGAACTGCTTCATATGGACATCCATATCCAAAGCCTGCCAAACCCGATCAGCCAGGTCATATTGGACTTCAGTCCAATTCAGTACTGCTTCAGCACTTGATTGCTTATCCACGCAAACAATCTCCAACGCCTCCAACTCCCGAACCAACCGCTCGTCATGGATCGACAACCAATTGGCTTGAGTTGGGGCCCGATGACTCAACGCGTCTGCAACCGCATTACCTTTACCAGGCACATAGTGGATTTTGAATGTATAGTCCCCCAGGAACTCCATCCATCTATGCTGCCGCATATTCAGATCCTTTTGATCAATCAGATACTTCAGGCTCTTGTGATCGGTGTAGATATCAATTTTCACACAGTACAAATAGTGTCTCCACAGCTTCAAGGCAAAAATCACGGCCGCTAACTCCAAGTCATGGACCGGATAATTCCTCTCGTGCACTTTTAGCTGTCTCGATCCATAAGCTATTACACTTCCGTGTTGTAGTAGCACGCAACCCAAACCGCTGCCCGAAGCATCGCTATAAATCTCATAGCCTTCAGTCCCAATCGGCGAACTCAGCACAGGCGCCGTGGTCAACCGACATTTCAACTCCTCAAAAGCTCGCGTGCACTCCGGCGTCCAAACGAACTTCTGCTCCTTCCTCGTCAAAGTAGTGAGAGGTAACGCTATCCGCGAGAAGTTCTCTACGAAGCGCCTATAATAGCCGGCAAGCCCCAGAAAGCTCCGAACTTCCGCTACCGTAGAAAGCTCAGGCCACTCCCGTATCGCAACAATCTTCGCCCACTGTAATACACTCTCCACTCACTATATGACCGAGGAATGCCACGGAGGACAACCAAAACTCGCACTTCGAGAACTTGGCGTACAGCTGATTCCTCCTTAACGTCTCCAAAATCAAATGAAGATGCTTGAAGTGATCTTCCTCACTCTGCGAGTACACCAAAATATCGTCGATGAAGACGATCACAAAATGGTCCAAGTACTCCCTGAAGGTCCTGTTCATCAAATCCATGAACACTGACGGCGCATTAGTCAGCCCAAACGGCATGACCGTAAACTCATAATGCTCGTATCTCGTACTGAACGCTGTCTTCGGGATATCACTCTCCCTTATTCGCAGCTGATAGTACCCAGACTTGAGATCCAACTTCGAGTACACCGTCGACCCGACCAACTGATCAAAAAGATCATCGATCCGGGGGATCGGGTACTTGTTCTTCTCCGTCAACTTGTTGAGCTCCCGATAATCAATACATAGCCTCAAGCTTCCGTCCTTCTTCTTAACAAAGAGGACCGGCGCTCTCCAAGGCGAAGAACTTGGGCGCACATACCCTTTCTCCAACAACTCTTGCAGTTGAACCTTCAACTCCGCCATTTCCTTAGGCGCTAATCGATATGGAGATCGTGACACAGGCTTTGCACCTGGCACTAGCTCAATCATGAAATCTATCTCCCGCTGAGGCGGGGCTCCAGGAAGATCTCTAGGGAACACATCAAGGTATTCCGATACCACTGAAATACTATCCAATGCGGGCTTCGGCTTCGCAACCTCCACTAGCGTAAAGAATAGATCTGCACCAGTATGAACCGCCTTCACCACCTGAAGAGCAGACATCAACGTCTTGCTCGACCCCTTTAAGCTCGTAAAAGTCGTCTCACGACTTGCTCCCAACTTGACTTCCTTGCGACCGCAATCAATATAGGCCTGCTGCTCCGAGAGTCTGTCCATGTCAAATATAACGTCGAACTCCACCAACGGTAGTAACGACGCCTGCAGATCGAACTCTTGATTCCCAATGCGAATCTTAACACCGCAGATTCTATCCGCGCACATCGAACACCCATTGGGCAACAACACATCTAACTTATCCTTCGTCATCGAAGAAGGGACTCCGATGCGTGATATAAATCCTTCGGACAAGAAGGAGTGTGAAGATCCCGTATCAAAGAGTGCTCTTGCCGGATTTTCACAAATCAAAACAAATCCTAAACAAGCAGTGGTAAGGTAACATGTGCATAACAAGTATTTAAAGAAATTAACTTGCTATAAATTAAAATGTACCTGTCACCACATCCGCCTGTTTGATGGTCTCCTGCTGGCCAAGATTGTACACCCTTGGTTGGGCCGGAGCATAGTGGGACGCGGTCGACTCCACCGCCTTGCCCTTCTCTTCATAAGTTGCTCCCGGCTTTCTCTCGGACTTGGGACGTCCGCTCCAACAATCGCGGGCAAAGTGCCCCGACTTTCCACAAATAAAGCAAGCACCCGGGGTTCGACCCGTAGTCTCCCTAGAAGCACCAGAAGAAGGAGCTGGACCCGAAGTCCTATGCTTCTTAAAGAATCTTCGATAGCCGGACTTTGAAGTAGTCGGCACTTTGAACTCAGATTTCTTATCACCCAAGCTTTTCTTTGCTTGTAAATTCTTCATATCCTTCTCCAAGGACCGGGCCGTGTTGACCAAGGTCAAGAAACCCTGCGTCATCGGCCCCGAGAGTAGTAACCTCAACTCATCTCTCAACCCTTCGTAGAATCGATTCGTCTTGAGCTCCTCATCCGCTATGGTGGAGCTAGCATATCGACTCAATCGAGTAAACTCGTGGAGATATTCATCCACGCTCCTCTCACCCTGAACCAACTTCAGGAACTCATTCTCCAACGCTATCCTCTGCGCCAAAGGGAGGTATCTAGCCAAGAACAATCTCGATAACTCCTCCATCGAGACATCAACAAGTTGCCTACCTCTCAATAGATGCAACTCCAATCCTTCCCACCACAATGTCGCTTCACCGTCCAAAAGGAACATAGCAATGGTGGTCATTTGTCACTCCTCCGTCTCCGTTGCTGTCATGACTCTCTTCACCCTGGAGAGCCAGTCTTCAGCTTGAGATGGGGTTCCAAACCCCGAGAATACCGGAGGATTAAAGCTCATGACATGCTTGAGCTGTCTCTCAGTTTCCCTCCTTGGCACCACCGGTTCCTCTACCACCTGCTCCACTCTTCGCTGCTCAGCCGCTTGCAGCGGTACCTGCTCTATCGCAGGAGCGGGCTGCTGCGTTTGCCTTGCAGGCTGCGCATTAATCATGGCCAACACTGCTTCGGCCACCAATCGTATGGTCTCAGCCGATAGAGGTGTTGCAGGAGCTTCATTAGGTGCACTGCTAGCCTCAGAAACTCGACGTTCCGACGACCCCGCACCACTTCTGGTCACCTATAGTGGTACAAAACACCGTTCAACGACCAAATAAAATTGCAAACAGCAATTATAGGAACACGCAGGTTCCTCAAACACGTGTATTTTCATTCCTAAGTGGATATTCATGGGTTCTTTTACTGTTATAACGATGACGCACACACATGTGCTCACCACCCCTTAAAAAGAATTCGTCCACGAATTCATTTTAAGCCCGACCAAAACCAGTAGTCTGATACCAAATTATAACACCCACATATCCGTCACATAACATATAGCAGTAGGTCCGGCCGGGGCCCGACGCCATATACCACAGACAGACCGGGTGGTTACTCATGGAAACCATCCAACCAATCTTTACGTCCTACACAGAGCATTCTAGCAGAAGCAGTTTATAAAAGATGCAATAAAGAACCCAGCACTAAAGCATGAATGTCCACTAAACACCAAATAGGAATGTAGTACATACACAAGTACTGGCCTTAAGGCCTTACAAAAATTGTTTACTTAATATTACATGATTTGCAAACCACGGCACGCAGGCCGGTCATACATGAATAAAAGCAGTAAACACTCCAATTAGGCCTTCGAGGTCCAGCTTTGCAATTTGGGCTTTAGCAGGCTATTGATCGCTTGGTCCAGCAGCACCTGCAAGCAACAAACCACCGCACGGTGGCAAACAAAAGCAACGGTCAGCAATGCTGACCAAATTATAACAATCCCGCCCCCAACTCGGGGCGGCGATGCTCCTTCCCTGCATTTTATTAGCATAAGCGAGCAATATATCAATATTCATTTCATCACAGGCGTAGGCTCACACGGCCACACACCCCGTGCACTCAGGGCACATTCTCGGTGAACCGGCCAATGTCACGTCAATTTAAGCCATAGACATTCCGGAATCACCACCGCCACTTTGACGGCCAAACATATGAGCAATTTGTCTTCCTGGCATGGGTCACGACAATTTAAGCCATAGACCGCCGAAGACCCTCATCTATGCCAACGGCTCTAACCGAACGACATAGAAATGGGTACGGTTCCATCTAACTCGTGCTCACATCGCAACGACAATTTAAGCCATATGAGCAGGTCAAACTTCTCCCGAGTCCAATTTCCGTCACACAATTCACATAACTCGGTTATATTCAAGTTGGCTCTCAGGCCTCCAAGTTGGCAAGATCACGCATTCGCCTAGTTTTCCGGGTGCACCTTTGGGTTAATCCCCAAGGCTCCCTGTTGCAATCTACCACGTAGAAAAACCCGAAAAACAAACAATCGCACGGAGTCTTCTCCGGCATTTATGCAATGCAACATCACCGATCCAGACCAACATGTCCGGGTAGGCTTCACACATCATGCATATGTCCGTTCTCGCTTACGGACTCTACACAACAGTGACTATTCATGTCTACACGAAGGAACGCCTCCAACTCACCGCAAACTCGCGAGAGCGGGCTTCCCTTTTGCAAAAGAAGTAGAGCTTCACATGCTCAAGTAGAGAATCGTTACCCTAGCGTTCTTCCTTGGCGTCATGGAAATGTAAGCGGATGAAAAGCACCGCACTCTCTTTGCCTCCGTAGATCCGAAGTCGGCTCGCGATTTGGAGCTTCGAAGCTCCTCCAATGGCCGGATCTAGCTTCTTCTTCCTCCTTTGCTCTCACCTCTCTCTTGACTTAGAAAGAGAACCACTCAAGTAAGAATGAGGGTTTCAAAGGTCCAATCCTGTGTATATCGCATCAGGAACAACCCCCAGCCGTTGGATCCCAAATTAAAGAAACGAACGTCCTTGATTCGGGCCTAAAATGTACAATCTGGACCGAACACGGCCTGGCACACGCCCATGTCCAGGGCTGTGTCCCTCATTCGCCGTCAAAATCGACGCGCCTGGAACAACACACGGGCATCCGACACGCCCGTGTTCGACCTGACATGCCCGTGTTCCAACTGACACGGCCGTGTGGTCGGTCGTGTGCCTCCATCGACACAGCCAGAAAACAACCCGAGACTCACACGGGTTCTTAGACACGCCCGTGTCCTAACCCGTGTCCACTCGAACACGCCTGGGCTCCAGGTCGTGTTCACGGTCTCGACACTTCGTCGAACGAAGTTCGTCGACTGCCTAACACGGCCTTGAACACGCCCATGTCCTAGGCCGTGTGCCTTGTCTCGACACTTCGTCGAGCGAAAATCATCGACTTCCCTGGTCGATCGTCGACACGGGCTTGACACGCCCTGAGACACGCCCGTGTCTCAGGCCGTGTTCTCTGCTCGACGACCGTCGACTCCAAAATCGTCGACCTCTCGACCAAATCGTCGACTCCAGCCTGACACGCCCTGGGACACGCCCGTATCCCAGGCCGTGTGCCCCCTGCCAGATTCCAAATCTGGCCTAAAACGTCTCTCGTCGCTCTTTTGAGTTTTGGGGTGTTACACCTACCTGTGGAGTTCGAGGTCCAATCCCCGCTGGTGGCGGCCGCAGGAAAAGGAGGCGAGGCATGGAAGGAAGAAAATGAAGAGGAGCTACAACTCTCAGTATACATAGTAGAGGAACTTCGCAACGTGCCGCAGTCAGGCAAGAGGAGGTCAAGCGGTGGATGACAAAGTACTTCGACAAGCACGTGCGGATTAAACAATTCGCTGAAGGAGATCTAGTCCTAAAGAAGGTCGACGCTGCCGGAAGATCGGCCCCGTTGGCAAACTCAACCCCAATTGGGAGGGGCCTTACATTGTGTAAAAAGTCCTGGGGTCGGTGGGATATCACCTCCAGAAAGTGGAAGGGGTATCTATGAGTCACGCATGGAGTTGCGACGACCTGAAGTGTTTTTATCCTTAGCATGAGTAAGATTGTATGTTTTATTATGATGGTGATTCTAAAGGTTGTTTCTTCACAGGTTTCGAAGTGTTTGTGATTTTGGGCGGCACCGAGTAGACCCGCTGTCCAGACTCTCATCAAGCTTGCAGGTCCGTAGGCTCGATCGGTGGCCGAGGAAAGGAAGATGGAAATTTGCAAGACCCCGAGAGGATCCCCCGGCTCAGGCTCTCATTAGCTGGTAGGGTTGGAAGGCGCACTCGTCACCGGGTAGACCCGCTGTCCAGGCTCTCACTAGCTGGCAGGTCCGTAGGCTCGCCTGGGGGGGGGGGGGGTAAGGGAATACCCTGAGAGGATCCCACTGCTCAGGCTCTCATTAGCTGGCAGGGCTGGAAGGCGCACTAGACCCGGGGTAGACCCGCTGTCCAGGCTCTCACTAGCTGGCAGGTCCGTAGGCTCGCCTGGGGGGGGGGGGGGATAAGGGAATACCCTGAGAGGATCCCGCTGCTCAGGCTCTCATTAGCTGGCAGGGCTGGAAGGCGCACTAGACCCGGGGTAGACCCGCTGTCCAGGCTCTCACTAGCTGGCAGGTCCGTAGGCTCGCCTGGGGGGTAAGGGAATACCCCAAGAGGATCCCGCTGCTCAGGCTCTCATTAGCTGGCAGGACTGGAAGACGCACTCGGCTCCGGTTAGGGCTGCTGTCTAGGCTCTCACTATTTGACAGGTCTGTAGGCTCTCTTGGGGGGAAAGGAAAGGGAGATGGAAATTTGCAAGACCCCGAGAGGATCTCGCTGCTCAGGCTCTATTGGGTATTGTATACATAATAACCTAGATTTGTATTAAGTCACCCTTGAACTAAGATGAATTAAGTTTGTATATGATGTCTTTTCAAGTTGAGTGCTTGCAGATTATAATTGTCAAGTGTAGACCAATGTCAGTTTACAATGAGTCACCAAACACAAGACCATACAATGTAATCTCTCATTGTGTGATCCATAGTGTTGACTCATGTGTAACCTCTCTGTTCGGATATACTTCATTTTCAAGTACTACAACTATGAGAGAAAGACTGGTTGCTGGATTACTTGAAGAAAATCATTTTTCAGAATATAACAAAAATTTCTAAGTGTTTTTCTCGAGAAGGACTTATTGTACTCGAGTAGAATTAAATTTAGTACTCGAGTGAGCTCAGTTAAGTATTTGAGTAGCTGAAGCTATTCTCGAGAAAGTCTAGTGCAGTTCTCGAGAAAGTCATGTGTACTCGAGTAGATCATGACTCTCCTTCTCGAGTTATCTTAAAATAAGCTCTAAATTTTTCTAAGTATTTTTCTCGAGAAGCCAAAGCTTTTCTCGAGAAGGTCAATGCTAGTTCTCAGGAACCAGATGTTCTTACTCGAGAAGACAGAAACTTTTCTCGAGTTTACTTCTTGTTCTCGAGTAAACAGAAAAATTCTTCTCAGGAAAAGTTTATTTTTTTCTCGAGATTACAGAGGCCACTTTCTTCTCGAGAACTTAATAACTCTTCTCGAGAAACAGAAATATCTTCTTGAGAACACTTACTCTTCTCGAGAAACGTAATGCAGATTTCTGAATTTTCTTAAGTATCTGACGGATTCGATTTCAAATAACATCAACTCTTGATTGGTCCATGTGGATTGTCATTAATTATATTTTGATCGTTATGTTAAGACTAAAAAAGGTCATGTCAGATTCGACAAAACCCTAAGAAGATTTCTTACAAAATTCTGAATCATTTTATACTTTTCAAATCGAGAAGCACCGCCGCTCTGTTCTTCATCGCCGATTTTCTCGATCTCAAAGATTCATACAAGAAGGATTCGTTCGATCAAGCTTTCCGACAACAACAAATCTTCTCCTTGATCGTGGTGATTCCAACGTTCTCAGATCGAAGAGTTCTCCAATTTCTTCCTCGATTTTTTTTGACAGTGCCTTACAACATTTCAAGAAGGAAGAAGTGCCGAGATTCAGTCAGATCTGTGATGACAAGTTTGTGAATTTTAATTTAAATTCATTTTATTGTTGTAGCAGTTATTCTCCGAGTTTTGTAGGAGTTATTCTCCGAGTTTTTTTAGCAGTTGTTTTACTCCGAGTTGTAGGAACTTTGTTACGAGTGATAGGATTGTTTTCAATCTGAGATAATAGTGGAGTAGCCGAGTCTAGTGTGTTGCTAGATCGGTGAGGTGGACAGTGGATGTACCCAAGGTTGGGGAACCACTATAATTTTTTGTGTCGTCTGTGGTTTACTTGTTTATTTTTTATGCATCACTCGTACGATTTTTATTCCGCAAAAAGTCGCAGAACTCACCTATTCACCCCCCCTCTAGGTGACTTAGGTAGACAACTAAAACATTTTCAGGCTCTCATTAGCTGGCAGGGCTGGAAGGCGCACTCGGCCCCAGGTAGACCCGCTGTCCAGGCTCTCACTAGCTGGAAGGTCCGTAGGCTCGCCTGGGGGGGGGGGGTAAGGTAAGACCTCGAGAGGATCCCGCTGCTCAGACTCTCATTAGCTGGCAGGGCTGGAAGGCGCACTCGGCCCCGAGTAGACCCGTTGTCCAGGCTCTCACTAGCTGACAGGTTCGTAGGCTCGCCTGGGGGGTAAGGGAATACCCCGAGAGGATCCCGCTGCTCAGGCTCTCATTAGCTGGCAGGGCTGGAAGGTGCACTCAGCCCCGGGTAGACCCGCTGTCCGTACTCTCACTAGCTCGCAGGTCCGTAGGCTTTCCTGGGGGAAAAGGAAAGGGAGATGGAAATTTGCAAGACCCCGAGAGGATCCCACTACTCAGGCTCTCATTAGTTGGCAGGGCTGGAAGGCGCACTCGGCCCCGGGTAGACACGCTGTACATGCTCTCACTAGGTGGCAGGTCCGTAGGCTCGCCTGGGGGGTAAGGGAAGACCCCGAGAGGATCCCGCTGCTCAGGCTCTCATTAGCTGGCAGGGCTGGAAGGTGCACTCGGCCCCGGGTAGACCCGTTGTCCAGGATCTCACTAGCTGCCAGGTCTGTAGGCTCGTCTGGAGGTAAGGGAACACCCCGAGAGGATCCCACTGCTCAGGCTCTCATTAGCTGGCAGGGCTGGAAGGCGCACTCGGCCACGGGTATACCCGTTGTCTAGGATCTCACTAACTGGCAGGTCTATAAGCTCGCTTGGGGGGAAAGGAAAGGGAGATGAAAATTTGTAAGACCCCGAGAGGATCCCACTGCTCAGGCTCTCATTAGCTGGCAGGGCTAGAAGGCGCACTCGGCCCCGGGTAGGCCCGCTGTCCAGGCTCTCACTAGCTGACAGGTCCCTAGGCTCGCCTGGTGGGGGGGGGGGGGGGTAAGGGAATACCGCGAGAGGATCCCGCTGCTCAGGCTCTCATTAGCTGGCAGAGATGGAAGGCGCACTCGGCCCCGGGTAGACCCGTTGTCCAGGTTCTCACTAGCTAGCAGGTCCGTAGGCTCCCCTGGGGGTAAAGGAAAGGGAGAAAGGATTGTGGTAGTATCTTGCAAGACCCCAAGTAGACTCGTTGTCAGGCTCTCACTAGCTGACAGGACCGTGGGATCTCTTGGGGGGATAAGGAAAAAGGGGATTCTCTGTTTATGTGGTCCCAGATGGACCCGATGACCCGGCTCACACTAAACTGACAGGGCAGTTGAAATTACGATGGAGTCACGAAGCTCTTGATAACAAGTTTCCAAATGGATAACACCATTCCTTAGTAAGGATGGAATAACCCAAACCCCACTCAGCAGGGCTCTCAGCGTAACCCTCCCGGCAGGGGTCCCAACAAGGCTCTCAGCCGGACTCTCGGTAGGGCTCTCGGCATAACCTTCTTGGCAGGGCTCTCTCTGTAGCCATTTCATTGGGGATCCCGACAAGCACCTATCGACAGGGTTCCCGACACGGTCCTTTTGGCAAGGCTTTCAGCAGGTTCCTTCCTACAGGTTTTACTTGGCCAACTCTTCAAACGGGTAGCGGTCATCACCTAAGATCCTAAGGTTCGCGTAAAAGTAATGAACATTCCAGCGAAAAGGCAGATCATTCAATACAATGTAAAAGTGGTAGCATCAGTTGGGGAATCTCACCCCTTACAAAAGTTACAAAAGATAAGTTTACAAAAATGAGTTTACAAAAATAAAGGTAAAATTACAATAAAGAAGCAAAGTGTGGAGGCGATTGGGCAGGCCCGCTGGAGGTCCCGTCGGAGGTCCCACTAGAGGTCCCGCTGGAGGTCCCGCTGGAGGTTCCGCTGGAGGTTCCGCTGGAGGTGTAGCCGGAGGACTCGCCGGGTGAGCTGCCTCCAGATTCCTCGTTCAGGACAAGCTCTGCCACATCATTGATTAGAGAGTTGTCCTCTCTCGCAGGCTTGGGGATGGGCTCGAACAACCAGGGAAAGATCCCTCGCGCCGTGAGGGTCTCGCCTCCTTCGTTCAAAAGCGCCGACTCCCACAGCACCTCGATGACCATCTTGGTGGCTGCTTGCGCGTTCTCCTGAACTATCACGTCGATCTCGTACGCGGAATAGTGACGGCGCTCTACTTTCTCCTCCAGCGACGGCCGGGCCAGGGCCAGGACCAGGGCCTCCTCCAAGCACTTCACCTTAGCCTGCAGCAGCTGGTTCTCGCACTCGACGCCGACCACCCTCGTGTGAGACAGCTGGGCTTGCGCGGAATCCTGCGAGATGGTCTGGTTAAGCGAAAAATATATATATTAAGAGGACGAGAAATATTGAAGGGTCCCGCTTACCTTGGCGGCCGGGCGAGAGGAGAGAAGTTGTTAGGAAGCCGCCAAGTCGGCCTTCAAGGTGACCACTTCGGCTGCGGCGGCATCCCTCGCCTTGAGCATGTCAACAAGTTTGCGCTCGATGGTGAGGGTGCGGCGCCCATCCATATGCAAGAGCTGGACCGCACGAAGCTGGGCCTGGGCGGCGTCGTAGACGAGGGCCCAGGTTGTTGTCCGGTCAAACGTGTCGGCGTCCTCCCGACCGTAGAGGTCGTAGCCCAGCGCGAAGGCATCACCAATGCTTGTGTCCAGTTCCCTCCAGGAGGGGAGAAGTGTGGAAACCGCGATGCGGTTGGTGGTATGCTCCCACTTGATCAAGGGCTGGTCCTCCGCATCCTTGTACTTCTCGTCGAAGTCGAAATTCAGGTGTCCTTTCGGCACCGGATTGAGAGAGGTCTCGGCAGGGGTCTCCGCGGCAGGCCGGGCGGCACCCGTCTCTCCTGCAACTTATGGGGTCTTGGCGAGGATCTTGGCGGAAGCTGGCACAATGGATTTGCCCTTGCCCGCTGCTGAAAGTTTTGATTTTTTGAGTGGGGCGGCAGGCAGGGAGCTCTGCTTCCGCTTCAGGACACTTGGTGCGGAAGAGGATCTCGGCTCCTCCTAGCAGGCAGTGGCGGCAGACTTGGCGAGAGCCAAGGGGTCGACGAATGCCCTGGTCTCGTCAAAAGATTGGTGGAGGGGGATTTCTCGTTCACCTGCGAGACCCATGGATAAGTAACACTGCTTCTAAAAACAAAACAAATGGATGCGAGAATAGACTGAAATAATACCTTTGCCGGGAGGAACAGGTAGAAGAGAATCCAGGTCTCGCCGAAGGAAGGGGACGTTAAAAATCTTAGTCCCGAAGAATTCGACAAGGGAGCCCTCTCGCCTCGCGAGAGCGGGAGGCTTGTAGGTCGCGTCGTCGTACTGAACTGACGCGAGCGGAATGTTTCCAAAGTAACCAGAGACAAATACGAATCTCTGTCCCCAGTGATGGTTTTGTTGGCGAGACATCGTCTTCACCAATTGCCCCGAGTAGAAGACCACCCCGCCTTTCGCGCGGAAGTTGAACAGCTCCCGGAAGATGGGCAGGCTGAATTCGATCCTTTCCGCCCGCATGTAGCAGATGAACGCCACCAGAATCACGACGGAGTTTGGGTTGAGCTGGGCCGGCACCACCCCATAGTACCGAAGGGCCTGCCGCACTTCCGGCCAGAGGGGGGGGGAAGCCAACCTCTAAGTGCTACAGGGGAATGGCGAGCTCCCCGGCCGGCGTGAGGTTAACTTTATCGTCGCTCCCGAGGTTCCGCGCTGTGAACCCGGTGGGATGAAGTTGGCGACTATCATGTCGGACTCCTCCAAAGTCAGCCGACAATGAGGGAAATTGCGCTCAAGGAAGGATTGCGCACACTTGGAGCGGCCATCACCCTCGCCAGACATTTTGAAGAGAAGACGAGAGGGGAGAAAAGATAGGAGAGGTGAGAGCCTTTGCGCTGCAGAGATCGGCGAGAGCAGTGAGGAGGAGGACGAAGGCTTGGAATCAAAGAAGTAAATGTAAAGAAGTAAATGTGGTAGGTGGATCAGCCTATTTATAGAGGATGCGGTAATTATGAGTTTTTTCCTACAAAACGACGGGGGGGGGGGGACAACAAGTCAGCAAATCCCGACGTTCTGACTCCTCGATTTCCATCCTGCCTCGTCGGCTCTCCTTGGCCCAGCAGGAAGCGAGAACCTCCATGGAGGGATAGGGAAAAGGCAAACGTTCGCAGCGTTCGAGAAGCGTTGAACAGGGCGCGAGAGTCAGGCATTCGCAAAGCATTAGATGTGAAAGCATAAAGCACAGAGAGAAAAAAGCACAGACATAGAGGGGCTCTCGATAGGAGAGAGTATCGAAATATCAATGATATAAAATAATAATAATTGTTCGACGTCGTAAGCCGCAAAGGGTACAAAGCGGGAAGGGAATGCTAAGGGGGTGGGTAAAGAAGAAGCTAGCCCCACAGGGATCAGTACGGCTCCCACCGCCAACGACCCAGTCCTCGCCCGACAGACCTTGGAGGCACTCGCGGATTGAAGAAGGCCATCAGGGCAGTCAGCCCCTGGTTGGCCAGGAGGAGCTGATCTCGAACCCGCACGACGTATCTTCCTGGGGAGGTCTCGGCGGAAAGCATGTCCTGGGATTCTGTCCCTCCAATGAGGTAGGCGCAGTCCCGCTCGACGATCGCCAGCCGCCGCTCCATCATCCCATGGATTTTCTTCACTGCCGCTGAGTTGGCTCGCTGCCGCCGCGCGAGCTTCGACAAGATTGTCGCAATCCTCTGCCTCAGTGCCTTGCCGCTCATGGAGGCCTCGAGAAAGTCCTCCATCTCGCAAGAGGAGGAAAGGGGTGAATCTTCCCCGTCTTCTTCTTCATCTTTGTCTTCTTCACCTTCCGCCTCATGCTCCTTCGGACCTGGAGGGCGGATTTTAGTCAAAGCGGGAGGGGAGCGAAAGAAAAGTTGGAAAGTTCTTGCATACCTAAAGATCGATGGATACCCTCCCCCGATGGCTGGCTCTCTGAACTTTTTCCAAAGAGCGGATAGAGCGGCTTGCCCCGGCCCGGACGAAAAGTCCTGCGCTCCAAGGTCTCGGTCTTGCTCCGTGGGGGAACAAAGACACTCTCTCTCGCCAAGGGCTGGGATCCCAACGCAGGTGCAGATGGCTCTGAGACGACCCCTCCGACGGGGAGGGCGGGATCAGGCGCCAGATTGGAAAGATCTTTGGGAGGAGAAATCTTGGGAGAGTTTGGAGAATCGACCGGGGTAGTCGGAGGGGCAGCCCCCGAGACGGGCAGTGCTGCCCCCGAGGCTGATGGTGGATCCTCATTCAAAAGGCGGGTCGCCTCTGTATCCGCCAGTAGAAAGTTGGCAACGTCTTTTGGCACAGTCCCCTGCGAGAAGAGCGATATATCGGTACTCAACCTCGTTCCAACTCTTTAACAGTTCACGCTAATACGTAAGGCGAGAAAAGTACCTCCAGCAGGGAAGAAGGGATCTCATCGCAGTTAGGGGTCGGGGTAGGCGAGTCTCGGTTCTCTTTTAGAAGGTCTTGCCTGACTGACTTGGCCTTCTTCTTCTTCTTCTTTGGGCGGGAGCTCTCGCCGGCTGGCTTCTCGCCAGCTGACTTCTCGCCTAATGACTTCTCGCCAGTTGGCCTCTTGCCCATCAGCCAAGGGGCAACTTTGGCGCAGTTGGCGCGAGCCCGCGCCTGGGCCGCGACAAGGCGGGCCTGAAGTTCTTCTGAGAGCGGTTTTTCGACGCATTTTGTACTCATTTTCATGGCATTGCAGAGGCTCAAGCAGAGAGTAATGATGACAGGGATGGCCTGAGAGAAAAACTCAGCGGTGTATTTATAAGACAAAGGTGGGGTCCGCAGAAAGAATCCCTGCCAGGTCAGCAAGCACCCACCCAATATTAAGGGTTGCACGTGTCTTTCCGAGCGTAAGGCTATCTCGCAAAGAGCGGGGATTGTGTACAACCCCATATTCGATGGGTGAGACCAAGACGCCCAAAGGACCCGAATTGGGCTAGCTTTGGGCTTAAAATTGGATCAAATAAGAAATCAGGCGGGAGGGTTCTCGCCGTGAGTTGGCAGGATTGCTCTCGCCCAGGGGTTCAAGTAACGCTAGTTCGTCGAGCTCAATTTGTCGAGCTGAGAACGTTATTCGTCGAAAGCAAATTCATCGAGCTGAGGCTTCGACTTAAAGTTATTTTCGTCGAGCAGATTTTAGGTTCGGACCACGGCAGAACCAGGGCGGTCAGGAAAGCTCCCGCCCTGGGCGGGCAAAAGGGCTCACGCCTCTCGTTGGCGGAAGCCTATTCGACCCTCGGTGTCGAGTAATGTTTCCTCACTCAATGCCCCATCAGTCTTTTGGTTCCCGCCCGGGGTAGGCGAGAAGGCTCGTGCTCAGAGCGAGCAGGGTTCCCGCAGAGCTCAGTAGAAAGAGCTTCCACCAGATGGGACCTAGACCTGAAATTACCTAAATACCCCTGGGTCTGCATATAGCTCCTCAGAACATCGGAGTTTGGCTATTGGCAGACCAGCCCTGGGGCATTTTAGTAATTTTAGGGCAGCAAAAGTACGCTTTTCGCAATACGAGATATTGAAAATCTATAAATAGACCCACAAGATACCTCAGAAGACAGATTTTTTCATACTCTGATTTTTCCTTCTAGAGCTTTCTGAGGTATTGCTGGCTCAACAATTGGCTTTGGAGGGGAAGTGCACAGAGAACTTCTGGGTTAGAAGAGGGATCTCCCCGCTGAGGCTTTGGGTCAGTTCTTAGTCCTTTATCACTAGTCTGGGGTTGAGGTTTGGGAGAAATAGGTGTCAGTTACACTCCAAGTTCTGAACTCTCGTTGAGGCCAGTTTTTGGCTTCAACAGATACCTGGCCCTCCAGGAGAAATTTCAAGTCACAGCGGGTTCTCTTGTCGCCTTGAAGGATGATCATGACCGGGACGTTTCACGATTTTGCCGGATTGGATCGGAGCTAAAGCCGAAGTTGGAGGAGGCTCGGGCTTCCCTAGAAGTGGAGAAGTATCTGGCGGAGAGGACTACGCTGATGCTGAAGTGTGCTCAAGGGGAGACTTCTCGTTTTGAGACGGAACTTGGAGCGGCGAAGGCCCAGGTGGAGGCATTGTCCTCCGATAGCCGTGTGTCAGATTTGAAGGTTGTTGGCCTTGCGGAGTACATGGAGTCTCTGGATTACATGCGAGATCGGTGCTTGATCAGCGAGGAAGTTCGCGAGGAGATCTGGAGCAAGGAGATGGAGCCTCATATGGAAGACGTCCGAGAGTTGGCCCTTAGGCGTGGAGTCTCGAAGGCTTTTCGTCTTGTTGGTAGGAGCTTGGTATGTGACGTATCCGACCTCAGCTTCGACGATATCTCTGGCGACGAGGGTTCTGATGATGATGCGACCGACGTGTAGCGGCGTTGTTGTCTTGTATTAGTGTGTGTGTTTGCATTTTTTTGTTTTTTCAGTTCGCCGTCATTATTGTTTGACGGTTGTCTATTGGCGCGTTTGCGTATGTATTTGTATGTTGCTGTAATGATAATTGTGTCCTTTTTCTTACCTGAGCATTGTTTGGCTCGTAGTGTTGCTTTGTGGGGACTATAATTGTGCTTGTAGTTGGTTACAACATATTTTGCACACGAATCACTCGCAGCTTAATTCGCATGATGATCTCTCACGGCTTAGTTCACACGGGGATCGCCCGCGGCTTAATTCACATGGGGATCGCCTGCGGCTTAATTTGCACGAGGATCGCTCGTGATTTAGTTCACACGAGGATCGCTCGCGGCTTAATTTGCACGAGAATCGCTCGCGGCTTAGTTCACACGAGGATCGCTCGCGGCTTAGTTCGCACGAGGATCACTCGTGACTTGGTCGTGAGGTGGGCAGGCCCTGACGATGTCCTGACGTAGAAAGGTAGGTTCAGTGAATAGTTTTTGTATTCAAACCGCATGCACAGTCTTACCTTTCGCACGAGGATCGCTCGCGGCTTAGTTCGCACGAGGATCGCTCGCGTCTTAGTTTGTATGGGGATTGCCCGCGGCTTAGTTCATACGGGGATCGCCCGCGACTTAGTCTTACCCTAAACTAGTTGGACATTGTTAAAAATAAAACGTAATGTTTAAATAACTGATTGTATTACGTGTCCAGTCTTGCGGTTCTTACTTGTTATGGAGTTCAAATAAGATAAAAGCATTTTTTGGGAAGTTCAAAATAAAGAGTCATTGATATTCAAGGCTACAACTTCTTTTGGCTGGGTCTGCTTTGAGTAGCACGTCTTGACAACGTCTTGGTCTCCACGTGCAACTCCCGTCCCCAACAGTAGTGGGGAATTTTATGGCGAGGCGTGGGATCGAAGGGATGGCTTTGAAGACTGATTGAAGGGGTCTCCCAAAAATTGCATTGTAGGGTGAGCTTGAATCTACCACGACAAACTGGATTTCGTGTGTAGCTTGTCTTGGAAGCTCTCCCATGGTAACTGGTAGGGTTATTGTCCCTTGCACTTGGACAGGATAGTTGTCGAAGCCATAGACAGGTCCGGCTGCGTGTGTCAGATGTTGAACGGTAAGCTTCATGCTTTGAAGCGAGGAGAAGAATAAGATGTCGACCAAACTTCCGTTGTTGACGAGTATCCTTTCGACCTTTTAGCAGAGATTTCTGATTCCTGCACTGATTACATGGGGGTCTTGATGTGGAATCTGGACTTGCTCAAGATCCTCATCCTTGAAGACTATAGTGGAATCTTGCTTGCGTCCTTCATCTTGGTGAACACTTTCTCGGGCACTTATCAAAAATATCTGTGTAGAGAGAACGAGTGACCTAGCGATAGTTTCGATGTTCCCGACTATCTGTCTGTCGCTGGCCCCTGCTTGTTGGGCATCTTGCTGATCTCTTGCCTGCCTAGGGCGAGCTTGCAGATCTTGTTGGCGTCCTTGCAAGAATCTTCATAGGAGTCCCTGGCGAATTAGACGCTCGATTTCATCCTTTAGTCTTGCACATTTCTCTGTGGTGTGCCTGGTTCCTCGATGGTATTAACAATATTTTGACTGGTTGCCTCTGGGATTTGGGGCAGGTTGCTTGGGACTGTGTAGAGCCAACTCGTTCTAGATGGCATAAAGTACATTCGTGCGAGTGGTGTTCAACGGAGTGTATTCTCGGGACGTCTGGTCCCTTTGGAAGTCACGCCGTCACTGGCCATTCCAGTGTTCTTCCTGAAATCTTCCTTCCCGGGATTTCGAGGGCTATTCTCTATCCCTCTTGCGCTTCTGGTCTCCGTCGAACTGCTAACGATGAGCTTCGATAGCTTCATTTGCTGTTATCTGTGCTTCCACGCGGTATACAAGGTCTGGGTAGCTGGGGACAGTTTCTCTCATCAGTGCGGAGTAGAATCCACTAGGGCGAAGCCCTCCAAATACTCCCCTTAATAGTTATGGGTCTACTCCTGGGATATGACGGGCTTCTGCGGTGAACCGGCGGAAAAATCCTTCAAATATTCCCCTTCGTTTTGTCGGATTCCCGACAAGTGTGATGGGTCTCAGATGATTCTTCGGTTGGCGATGAACTTGTCGGTGAACTGCCTAGTGAGTTCTGTAATGTTCGTGACAGTTCTTTCCCTCAGTGAATGAAACAAAGTCTGAGCTTGACCTTTGAGAGTGGTTGGGAATACTTGACAGAGTAACTGATCAGGTGCGTTATGGATCCTCATGATCATGGTAAAGTGGTTGACGTGTTCTAGCGGGTCATCCGTCCCATCGAAGGTTTCTATATTTAGCAGTTTGAAGCCATGCAGGATTGGATGGGCTAAAACTGGGGCGCAAGTGGGGAGCCTTGGTGAAGCGGTCGACGAGGATGAATATCTCAGCGGTCAACCTGTCTGCACTTCTCGACGATCACTTCTTGTATCTCTTCCCGAGTAAATCTTTCGCACAGGGGTAAACGAGGTTCTTCTTCCAAGACTCGGTCGCGACGACCAGTTCTGGCTTCTCTGAGGACCGGGTGAGTAGAACTAGCGGCATTGGAGAATTCTTCTGACTCTTCTCTTTGCGGAGCTTCCCTTGGTTGGCCATGGCTTAGTGGAGGTGGGGGATTGGTCGGTGCAGGCGGCTGAGCAGGAGGCGCCCCCATATTCCTGAGCAGAGTGAGCATCTTGGTTTGTTGCTCCTCCATCTGACGAACTCGTCCCTCCAATTTGTTACTGGGGTGAGAACTGTTTCTGTCTCGAGGAGCTACGTATCTCATTGTAAAATGTAGTGAACACAAAAAAATTCAGAACATTTTTTAAAAAGATACAACCAAGTACATCTAGAAAAATCATCAAAAAAAGTAATAAGATACAGTCTTCCCCTACCAACAGACCTAGTAGTAGAAGGACCCCAAATGTCTGAATGAACAAGAACAAAGGGAGGAGAAAAGCTATATCCTTGTCTTGCTGGATAGGAGGAGCGATGGTGCTTGCCCAGTTGACAGACTTCACAGTTCGTAGAGGAGTCCTCTGGAGGGAAATCTGGTAGGAGTTGGTGAATGAGGTGAGGAGGAGGATGACCAAGACGAATATGTCATTGAAAAAATAAGAAGAGAAAGTAGTTACATTGTTTAAGAAGAAGAGTCCATTTTTTCAGTTCCAGTAGCAATCGTCTTTTTGGAGCGAGAATCTAGAAAAGAATAAGTATTGGATATAAAGGTAACCGTGCAGTTTAGTTGTTTGCAAAGAGATGAAACAAAAAGTAAATTGCATAAAAATGATGACATATAGAGCGTGTCCTTAAGCCGTAGAGACGGAGTGACGTGAACTATACATGTCCCACATACAGGAGACAGAGTACCATCCGCAACAAAAACTGGAGGAGACCGATTATGCTTGTCCAAACAAGAGAACAAACGACGATTGTCTGTCATATGATTAATAGCTCCTGAATCAATAAGCAACTTACCCTGAGTAAACACATTCTCATTTGTTGAAGAAGAGGCAAGGGATGTGGATTTCCTTGTGGTGTCACCCCCAGACGAGCGAAGATGAGGATATTTGACACAACAACGATCAATAAGATGTCATGTCTTGCCACAATGAGATCAAAGTTGGCGAGAAAGACCATGCCCAAAAAAGTGACCTCCACGACCACCAAAATTTCCAGAACGAACTGAATGAGCAATAAGTGTTGGGATGGAGTGGGGAGGCAAGTAGAGGACGCCGAAAAAGAGTAGTAACAATAGCAATATGAGCAGCAGTAGCATCAAGAGTAGGAGAGTCAGCTTCGCCGAGAATTTGTTGTTTATTCATGTCATATGATTCAGGAAAGCGAAGAATATAACACACAAATAGAAGTTTCTGGAAGTGTTTGTGTTTTTTAGCAAGATCAGCAGAGAAGCATGAGTCAAGGTAGGATGAATAAACAGATCAACATATAACGTGTATATGTGCGAAGTCTGAGCGCCCTTAGAGTACAAAGCAGCAAGATGAGTCCAAACAGTTTTGACCGTCTCATCATGTCGAATGATGGGTAGACACTTATCTGATAGACTATTAGCAAGTCTTGTCCTGACCACAGCATCACTGGCATCCCAATCATCAAACGCAGCGGACCCTCGAACAATAGGGTCATTAGTGAGGTGATGATGTTTGCACGGAGATCGCAGCAAGAAAACAAATAAAACACTCTAGTCCGGATAGTTTGGGTCAGTCAGCTTGGAAGCAGTTCCAAGACTGCTAGAAGGAGTAGAAACAACATGAGCGGTCTGAGGGGAGAATGCAGACAAAGTAGAAGAATAAATTTCTGTATTTGTCATAGAAAGGGTGGACAAAAAGAAGAAATCACGCGACAAGATAGAGTTCGTAGCATAGAGGCAGTGCAACAAAGAGCTCAGCGGGCGGTTAGAAAACCAGAGTCCACAGAGACCATAAAGGAGCATAGCGGGCGGTTAGAAACCGGAGGTCGCAGAATCCACAAAAGTGCTTAGCGGGCGGTTAGAATACCAGAGTCCGCAAGGATCGGGTTTCCTCTGATATCATGTGAGAAAATCTAAATAACAATATTTTCATTCACCAAAAAGTTAAATAACAAGGGTATGACCCCCTATTTATTGGGAATAGAAGAGGGAAAGATAATACAATAGACGAGACTAAATTACAACATGCCGACTAGGCGAACTGCCATTTTCAGACCGCATAGTGTTGAGCGGTTAGACATGCTATCTCCTCTTTAGCAAGAGTCTGCTGGTCTTTTATCCTCAGATTGTCGTTAACCACTAGAAGCACCAGAAGCTGTCAGTCGTCTATAATCGCCAGTCCGCAGTGGTCTCAACCTCCTGACCGCTAAACCGCAACACGGGTTTGACCACCATGCTTCCTCTATTCACAGCGACCTCAGCCTCCTGACCGCCAAACCGCAACATCGGTAAGCTCACCATGCTTGCTTTATTCGCAGCGGCCTAAGCCTCCTGAACACCAACCCGCAACAGTGATTAGAACTCCAAGCCTCTCTTGTCCTATCAAGGAGGCAGTCTCAATGATCCTTGGGTCAGTTAGACTGTTCAGATCAGTCCGCCAGATGCAGACCGCCACTCTTCCAGGACCAGATCATGACAACAATTGCCATCCTTCAGAACCAGTCCTCTAGAAGTCTGTCAACTGCCAACGATCAAACCGCCAGACCACACGACAGACCGCCAGACCGCTAGAACACACGACAGACCGCCAGACCGCTAGAACACACGACAGATTACCAGACCATAAGGCAGACCGCCAGATCACACGGCAGATCACCAGTCCGCCAAACCACCAGAACCAAACCGTCAGATCGCCAATATCACAAGTTCCAACGGTAACCG